>PVIC010009349.1:10657-45939 GCA_004025085.1 Thryonomys swinderianus
ATAGGACTCTGAAAACTGAGATAGAAAAGGAAACCAGAAAGTGGAAAGATATCCCTTGTTCCTGGGTCGGGAGAACCAACATCGTCAAAATGGCTATACTCCCACAACTACTATATAGATTCAATGCAATTCCAATTGAAATTCCAATGGTATACTTCACAGAGCTAGAGAAAATAATACAAAAATTCATCTGGAAACATAAGAAACCTAGAATAGCAAAAGCAATTCTAAGCAACCACGACATGGCAGGGGGTGTTACAATCCCCAATTTAAAACTCTACTATAAAGCTGCTGTGATAAAAATTGCATGGTACTGGAAAAGTAACAGACCTGAGGACCAGTGGAATAGATTAGAAGACCCAGAAACAACTCCAGATACACTAAGCCACCTTATCTTTGACAAAGGAGCCAAACATCCCCAACGGAAGAAAGACAGCCTCTTTAACAAATATTGCTGGAAAAACTGGGCTTTAGCCTGCCAAAAGCTAAAGCTAGACCTATCTCTTTCACCATGCACAAAGCTAAACTCACAGTGGATACGAGACTTAAACATTAAAACAGAAACAATAAGCCGGCTGGAAAACAGGCTAGGCAAAACTCTTGAAGACATTGGCTTAGGCAGAGATTTTATGAATAAAAACTCTATAGCACAAGAACTAGCAGAAAGAATCAACAAATGGGATCTCATTCTACTGAAAAGCTTCTGCACAGCCACAGAAGTCGCTGGAACTGCTAGAAGACAACCAACAACATGGGAAAAAATCTTTACTAGCTGTGTATCAGACAATGGGCTATTATCTATAATATATAAAGAACTCAAACAGATCAGCCTCCCCAAGTTTAAAGACCCAATTCAAAAATGGGCATCTGAAATGAGCAGACACTTCTCAGAGGCAGAACTCAAAGCAGCCAAGAAACGTATGAAGAAATGTTCAACATCACTGGTCATTCGAGAGATGTAAATGAAAACACTGAGATTTCATCTCATTCCACAAAGAATGGCCGCGATTCCAAAATCAACCAACAATAAATGCTGGCATGGCTGTGGGGAGAAAGGAACCTTTCTCCACTGTTGGTGGGATTACAGACTTGTGCAACCATTGTAGAGATCCGTGTGGACATTTCTCAGAAAACTAGGACTAGGGGCCCCATTTGACCCGGCTATCCCCCGCTAGGAATATACCCAAAAGAATTTTAAAAGTCACATTGGAAAGACAGATGTACACCCTTGTTCATAGAAGCTCAGTTTGTGATGGCTCAGTCTTGGAAACAACCTAAATGTCCATTAACTTTTTTATAAAATCGAGTATTACTCTGCCATAAAGAATGACAAGATCAATTCATTTAGGTGCAAATGGAGACACCTGGAGGATATACTAATAAGTGAAATCAATAAATCACAGATAGACAATTTCTGGATCTTCTCTTTGGCATGAACACCTGTAGATGCAAATGAGCTCTAGAAAGTAGGACAGCTTTTATAAAGTGGAAAATTTCTATTGGAAACTTGGTGTGGGAATGTGATGAGGGGAAGGAATAAATATGATACAGAAAGAAAATAAAAGAGCATGTATAAAGGGGGTGAGGTAGGGATAGGGGTAAAAATGAGAATTAACTTGTGTCATATACTGGTACAAATTCCCCAATGTTATATGTGATTTTGAGATGTATATGAATTGTACCAATAAAGAATTCAATTAAAAATTATACATTTAAGGCACCTAATTTAATGATTTGAAATAGGTATACATAGTAAAATATTCATCACACTAAAGTAAATTAACCTATCTGTCACTATACACAGTTATCACTATTTACAAGTACAGTGGGAACATTTAAGATCTGTTCTTTGTAACTCATAAATTGGTACAATTATGTGTCAGTGAAATAGTTAAAAACTAAAAAGAAGAACAGAAGAGTAAAGGAAATGTATGAAAATTTACCATGTTTGCAAATTTTTAGTGTAGAATATTTTTATTTATTTATTTATTTATTTTTTGAGACAAGGTCTTCTGAGTGTGGGATTACAAGGAGTGAGCCATCACACCCGGCATCAGTATAGATTTTTGTTGTTGTTGTTGTTTTGTTTTTGAGATATGGTCTCATTTTGTAGTTTAGGCTGGCCCTGAGCTCACTATATAGCCCAGGCAAGCTTCAAACTCAGCAATCTTCCTCTCTCTGCATTCCAAGTGCTGTGATTATAGGCGTGAGCCACCACACCTGGCTAGGATATTTTTAACTATAGTCTCAGTGTTACACATAAGGTTTGCAAAACTTATTTTGTGTAACTCAAAATGTGTATGTTGGATTCACCTTTTCTTCAATCTCTGATATTTATCATTCTGTGCTCTATTTCTGTAAGTTTGACATTTGTAGATTCTACATGTGAATGAGCTCATACAGTATAATTCTCTATTTGGCTTAGTTTGCTTAGCATAAGGTCCTCTAGTTTTATCCATACTGTTGAAAAAGACAGGGTTTTCTTTTCTTTTTTTTTAAGACTGAATAGTCCAATGTACAGACGTAATACATTTGCTATCTATTCATACTCAACATGGGTGTGTGAGCTATTTCCACAACTTGATTATTGCAAATAATGCTGACATGAACATGGGAGAGCAGATATCTCTTCAAAGTACTCATTTCAAAGTCAGAATGCTGGATAAAACATTAATAAAAAACTTTCACCACTTCAGAATGGCGGATCATTTGGAAATGGTATTTTTAATTATTAAAGAGCCTTATACTATTTTCCATACTGACTGTATCAGTTTACATTCCTGTCAATAATACACACGGGCTAATTCTTTTCCAACATTCATATTTCATTTTTCAAGTAATAGCCATTCTACCAGGTGTGAGCTTGCATCTCATTGTGGTTTTGATTTACCTTCCCCAGATAATTAGTGAAGTTAACCACTTTTTCATATACAATATTTGTCATTTAAGAATGTCTTAGTTCTATGAGCATTTAAAAATCAGGATGTTCATATTTTTGTTAGTGGTCAAATTAGTTCTTTACATACTTTGGCTATTAATCTTTTTTAAGAACCTTTGGGAATATTGTTTTGGACTATACATGTTGCGCTTTCACTGTTATTTTTTTTTTCCTTTACAGGACAAAATCTTTTTAGGTTGATGCAATCACATATGGTCAATGTTGCTTTTTTTTCTATTTAACATTTTTATTTAAAAATCATGAGTTCTGTCACAGTAATAATTTACAATGGTCATCTTTAAGTATTCCCTTTGATGATTCTGCGTTTTAGTTAATTTTATTTTTACTATTACATGATTTCAGTATAAATGATTAGTTATCTTATAGAGTTAGCACTTCTGCCTAGCATCCTCCTTTTTCATTTTCTTCCCTTCCCTATTTTCTCTGGCTTTAATATTATTGCTTTTTCTTTTTTTATTTAATTGAGTTCATTGGTACATGTTACCTATATATTATGATCATGTTCAATATTAAAAATTTGTACCTGTATATGTTATACCTTGATTCTCATTTTTTCCCTTCCCCTGCCCATTCTACTACCCATCAACCCCCTATATTCATAAGCTTTGTGTCTATTTTTTGTTTTACCATCAAATTTTTCTTTCTCCTCTTTATTTCCCCCATTTCCCTTTTCCCTTTGAAAGAAATAGTATTTCCTATTTCCCAATATCTCTTGACATTCATAATACATTCTGGACCTCATTTATACCTTTAGTTTATTATACTAATGAAATTTTATGGTTTCATACACCTGTCTTATTTTTTACTCATGAGTATGCCCTTAAGGTACATCCATTAGTGTATAAATGACTAATTTTGTTTTTTGTTGCCTGTATCTTAGGTATCATATCCTAAAATCATTCATACTAATGACAAAAAGGTTCTCTGTTTTCTTCAAATAATTTTGCTTTATGTCTTGTATTTTTATCTTTAGTGCATTTTGAGTTGATTTAATATATGGTGCCAGATAAGGGCCTAATCCTTTCATATGTTGAGATGTTTTCCTACAACCATTTAATGAAAAAATTTCTCATTCTCCATTACTCATTATTGATTTTTCTGGAATATAAATTTATCATATATGTATGGATATAAGAATTTTGCTTCCACTTTTATACTTGCTCAAGCTTGTTTTGGCTACTGGTGAACTTTTATATCTATATGAATTTTTGGATTTTTCTATTTCTGCAAAGAATGTCAATTTAGGATTCAATAAAGACTGCATTTTGTGTAATTCATTTTGGTAGTATGGATATTTAAAAAAATATTATTTCTTTCAGTTCATACATAGCAAGATCTTTCCAATTTTTTTGTTTCCTTTTATTTCTTTCAGCAGTTTTTTAAAGTCTATACTTTTTTTTTTTTTTTTTGAGACAGGGTCTCATTTTGTAGTTCAGGCTAGCCCTGAGCTCACTATGTAGCCCAGGCAAGCCTGGAACTCACCAATCCTCCTGCCTCTGCCTCCTGAGTGCTGGGATTACAGGCGTGAGCCACCACACCTGGCACTGTGGTATGTGGAATTGATGGCTGGTGGGCCTGAGTCACCACGCCCAGCATTGTATGTGGTTACCGGGATCGAACTCAGGACTTTGCAAGACAGGCGCCAGAACCACTGAGCTAAATCTCCGGCTCTTAAAATACATTTTTAAGGTAAAAGATTTTATCTTTTGTTTAAGTATTCCTAAGTATTTTATGGTTCATATTGCTGTTATGAGTAAGATTAAGTTCATTTCCATTTTCTGATAGCTCACTGTTCATATACAAAAATACAATTGATTTTTGCATATGGATTTTGTATAGTGTAGCCATAACATTTCTGTTAAGTCTTTAGAGTTCTCTAAGTATATAATGTCAAGTGTATGCAGAGACAATTTTTAAAAATTTATTGGTACATTATATTTACACATCACAATCACGCTCAACATTGAGAATTTGTACCAGTATATGACATGACTTAATTCTCATTTTCCCCATCCCTTACCCACCCTAGAACTCCCAGACCCCTATATATGCAAGCTTTGTTTCCTTTTTTTAACCATGAATTTTTTTTTTTTTTGAGACAGGGTCTCACTTTGTAGTTCAGGCTGGCTCTGAGCTCACTATGTAGCCCAGGCAAGCCTGGAACTCAGCAATCCTCCTGCCTCTGCCTCCAGAGTGCTGGGATTACAGGCATGAACCACCACACCCGGCACTGTGGTATGTGGTATTGATGGCTGGTGGGCGTGAGTCACCATGCCCAGCATTGTATGTGTTTACCGGGGATTGAACTCAGGACCTTGCACTTGCGAGGCAGGCGCCAGAACCACTGAGCTAACCCTCCGGCCCTTAACCATGAATTTTTCTTTTCCTTCGTTACTTACACCTAAATCACATTTCTCTTTGAATATTTACTATTTCACAATATCTATCATGCACTCTAGAACTAATTTACAACTTCAGTTTCTCATACTAGACAAAAGATTCATTATTTGTATATCTGTGACCTATTTATTTCACTTACTTCTTCCTTTACAATTTGGATGCCTTTTATTTGTTTTTCTTCCCTAATTGCTATGTTATTTTCAGTACTACACGAAGAAAAAGCAGAAGAGTGGGCTCTTGGCTTGTACTATGACCTGATAGATTTCTATTTTAAAATTTTCCAATTAAGATGATTATTTACACTGGTATTTAACAATTTTCTCTCCCTTTCCAAATACTACTGAAAGATTGTAGAACAAAAGAAAAATAAAACATTAGGCCTGAAAAAGTATATGATCCAGTACCTTACTTAGATCTCTTGTAAACATAGTCTCCAAGTCATTCACATTAATTACCTCAACCACAGCTACATTCATTTTAAGACAGTTACCAATACAACCATACTTATCCATTTGAGAATTCATTACAGGGTAAGCCCTTTGTTACAAAATAACCTTGTTCCAAGCAGTTTTAACACATAAATGTTGAGGTTTCAGTTAAATCAAGAGAGATGAAACACTGTGATATTACATCAAATAAGGAACATTTATCTTAAAGTACTAAACAAACATGCATGTACAATAAAATCCTTAAATAGTCTAACTTCTACCTAGACAAACACTTGGAGTTTACTTTTTTAGAAGGAATTTTAATTAATTGTTACATATTATTATGCAAGTAATTTTAGTATAACCTATATGACAGTCATTTGTGTTACTATAGAGCACTTTTATAATAAATATATAATAGGATCACTATTTATTTGTAAATATTACATTTGTACAGTTTTAAGATAGAATTGAAGGCTTTTTGTCAAACAGAAGTAGCAAGATTTGATAACTGTAATCTAGCCTATACATATACATATATATGCAGGAATATATGAATACATATGTATATGCACATTGAAAAATATCCAGCATATCTATATCTACACACACACACACACACACACACACACACAGTACTCTGGGAATGGATAAAGTCAATCTTTTCAAAAATTCAAGGAACATGTCTATATCAACACCAAATTCATAGATCTAATTTACTTTTAGAATAGCCTGCTCTCCTTAGTGAAAAAAAATGCGTTAGCAATAAAGTGAATAAAATCAGTATTTTTTTCTACTATAACTTGTTATTCCTTGTTACAAATTGAACAGATAGCTGACTGTGTGACTGTGCATTTGTGTTTACAAGAAAAGATTTTATCACATATACTCAGAATTTGAGGTTTAATTCTTGATTTTGTTTCTTAAAATGGCCACTAATTTTCAATCGATTTTAGAACTTTAAGCCTCAAATTTGTTTTAATATTTGAGCTATAAGTTTAGAAATTCTTGTTCTAAATTACACAACATAAAGGTAGAGCCTATTTAAATCACAATTAACTACACTTGAAAGCATATTAAGTAATCTTTTTTTAACAAAATAATTGCTTGAACAAAGTTCAGGTGCAAAAAATTGTTATGTTAACTACAGAATATGAACGAATAACACAAATTGCTTTTAACCTTTCCTGTTCAAGCATTCTCTACTAGGAAGGCTATTACAATGAATGATTTTAATTATGTCTATTATTATCCAAATGAATGACAGAAGAATGCAATATGTAGAAGCAATAATTAATGAGCTTTGTCTTGGCTACTCTGGGCAGTAACAGAAGAAAAATCAGATTAAAATAATGTATAGGAATTTCCACAGGTGACTAAGAATAGGAGTAGAAGACAGATTGGGAAGGCTTCACAATTAAAGCTTGTGTTCTAATTCTTATAGCATCTCTTAATACTAACCAAAAGAATGAGACTTTTAAAAAGTACACATTAAAAGTCTGAAGACAAATTTGGTTAGTAGCGCTCTCAAGAAGAAGTAAAGATTTTAAAAACCATGCAGGCTGCTTGGAAGACAGATAATGACACTAGATATGAGAGAAATATTCACTGTGACATTATCTGAAAGGTCAAAAAGGAGATCCGCAGTTAGTAGGGAAAAATGAAAACAATCCTAGACACACTTATGAGTACATGAAAAGTTTCTAGAACGTCTTATGATATGAAAATCCAGAAAATTAAATACCAAAATCATATTGACAGAAGAGGAATAATTTTAAAAAAAAAGGACAAAAAGAAACATGTGAACTACCCAGGCAACATGAGTGGTGGGCTTCCTGATTTCCTCAGTAGGGCATGAGGACAGCACGTAAAAGGCTAAGAACAAGCAGGGGAGTTTACTTCAGTTTTATTTTGCATTGACCTTTACTGCACAGGACAGTGTGGAAGCGACTATTCCAAGGGCATTTTCTTGGAAAAATCAGTGGGGCAATGGCAGAGAGCAATGTCCTAGGAGAATATAATGGAGCAACTTGAGAAATTCTACAGCAATAAATCACCATGGCCAGATGGTATTCAACTGAGAGTTCCTGAAGGAAATAAAGTGTGAAATGGCTGAGCTACAGATGAGGATATGCAATGTATTATAAAAATTAGCGACTGTTTTAAAATATTGCTATTTTGCTAATATGAAGCCTTTCTGTAAGAAAGAAAAAAATAAAATTAAGGTTTATAGGATCACAGCCTAGAGTATTCCTTGTTGATGGAGAAACTGATAGAGTATAATTAAGAATTACATCTTTCAACATGAGGATAAGGTTAACCTGCTGAGGTCAAATTGCCCACTGAGTCTATAAAGTGAACACTGTTTCTCTTCATCCTATTAAACTTTATCTGGAAATGTCAATAAAATACTAGATAGAAGTAAACCAGTAAATGTAATTTATTTGGGAATTACATGAAGCTTTTAACAAGGTCACATGAGGCTACTGGGGAAAATAAATAAGCACAGTCTTTGGAAAGAGAGGCCACAAGAGAAACTTCTGTCATTAATTGTAAAACATGCTAAGTAATGAAAATAAAGTTTTCAGGGACAATTTCTCTTTTCTTTTCTAACACTGGATTATTTCTTTCAGCAGGAAATAAAATGTTCAAATAAAAAATAAAGTATAACCAAAAATTAATATAGAGAAGAACAATAATAGCAGAGAGGTAGATGAGACTCCAAATCAAGAAAGCAAATTGCCAAAAAGCATGCAATAATTTTTTACTCATGAAATGGAACCTAAAAAGTGCAAATGAGTTTGTTTCTTATTAGTGTGCTCTATGTAAACATTGGACTTTAATAAATACTGATAAGAAACAGTAATAAAACTACTCTATGAATTCAAATGAGGGCTATCTCCTTCCATGTGGCTACTTTTGCATGTTATATTTATTGACTATACATATTTGCCCCCATCAAGTTATTTCCAAAAGCCTTATTTTGGACAGTCTTCATAGCTAATACATTACAATTTGTGAAAAAAATACTATGTATATAGTACACATATACACGTATGTATACAGAAGACAGAAGAGGTAATCAGAGTTACAGATTTGGGCTAGTTGTACAAACATAAGTTTAGATTTTTTGAAGAGAAATTCTATCCACCAAAAACTGTAATCATCAGGAAAAGAAAAATTTGTATAAATATTTTAGTATTAAATTTATGAGACATGAGATTAATGGAAGTTATCTTTGGTTTCCTCAATTACAAGAAATCTTCAAATAGGGATTAGCTTCCAGACATTTATTAGTATTACTGAAGTATATATATACACATTTTGGGGGCAGTGCATATGTGTGCATGTATACATGTATATAATGTGTGTACACATGTGGATATAATGTAATATGTATATTTTATATAATGTTATGAACAATATATGCTGTGAAGTTATCCAGGAGAAGCAAGCTTTCATGCTAACAGGGAAGGATAGAACTTCTCTTCAAAAAATCTAAACTTATCTTTGTACAACTAGCCCAAATGTATAACTCTGATTACCTCTTGTGTCTCCTAGCAGTATTATATACAGAAAGAGCAAGAGTCACACAACAGAAACTTGAAGAAATTCACACTAGGACTGAGGCTACTCTCTCATACCATTACACTACAGGCAATGTTACAAGGTTTCTATACAAAACCAAGACTTGTTTCATTATATAACTTATTACTTCTAGAACTGTTCCTGAAGACTCAGAAATTGCTAGCTTCTATTTAAGTATTGCAGATTGGTATAAAAATTCCTGTTCTCCTTGCCCTAGTAACTTGCTACTGTTACTTAAAGTTATACACTTATCTTCTTTAAGTAGTCCTCATAGGCAGTCACTGCTTGTCCTATTGTTGTGGCTCCTTTCCACTCTCTTAGTGTCAGTTGTTTCTATGTCACATTTAATGCAAATCACCATTCCTTTTTTAAAAAGGCAATATTTTGCTGAGCATGGTGACACATGCTTGTAATCCAAGTGCTCTGGTAGGTGAAGGCTCAGTTGAGCTAGCTAGCAAGTTTGAGCCAACTAAGAACACAGTGATACCCTATCTCAAAAATAAAAAAGAACACCAAATTATCAAATTCAAAAAGTAATTGTCCATTGAAAGAAATATAGAAAAATCAAAAGGGAAATTTAACTTTTCAGATTAACAGTTTCTGGAGATACGGTAGTTAATATATTGTCATTTTTACTTTTACATTTTTCTTTCTTGACTACATTCTCTACAGACATGATCCAATTGTTTATAATGTTTTTACATTAAACTACTATAGATGCAACTTTCTTAAATGAAGAAACAAGATATATCAAGTACAGAGACAAGTTCACTATGATGAATGTTGTCATTATGTATATACAGAAAATGTATCACTAAAAAATACAAAGAACTAATAAAACACATACTAATTTATTCTTGAGAACCTTCAGCTCACTCAGTTGCTTTGGTAGTCACAAAGCATCACTACACACATTAGGCATACTGTATAAAACTTCAGTGTTAATGTTTAGCAATTTCTCTCCCATCACCTATTATGAAATTGGTTTTAGAAATTAATACTCAAGGAGCAGGGATTTAGCTCAGTGGCAATGGTTCTGCCTTACAAGTGCAAGATTCTGTGTCAATACAATGTATTTGGGAAAAAAAGAGAAGTTAATAGTCTTTATATGCACCTATTAAAATTTATCAGGTCAGACATAGTCCCTAAATTCAGCCAGTAAATATTAATCAATATTCTATTATTTAAAGAAACAAGTGATTTGAAAAATGTGTGCCATTTACAAATTTAATCAGCATGTCATCAAGTGCTCAAATAATTTTTTCAAGAGTTAAAAAGGGTTGGATAAAAACTAATGATTCCATATGTCAACAGGACCCTGCCTGTATATTACAACTAACCTATTTTCAACTTCATATTAGGTATACAATTTTTTTTTTTTTTTTTTTTTTTTTTGCGGTACTGGGGATCAAACTCGGGCCCTTGTGACTCCAAGGTTGGCGAGGTACCACTTGAGCTAAACCCCCAGCCCTTAGATATACAATTTAACTGATTTAGCGAAGTCATTTGTTTTACCTTTCCTACCAATATGTACATTCTTATGTACACATAAATGTCCCAACTGGAATATTCTGTGGCAATGCTGTTTTATCTTAACGGTTATCCTGGTATGTAATTTTAATGAATTAAAATTGCAAAATCAAAACAGTGATTTAATAGGAGCTTGAGACTAAGGAGAAAAGAGCTAAACTTAATATGGAAGGGAGCAAGGAAAAGATTTAATTGTTAATGTCGATCTTAGCCTTAGAGCAAAATAACCTTGTTAATCTGTGAAGAGTGAATTAGAAAATGTATGTTTAAGTGAACCTTGAATTTTTCCAGTGAAAGAAAATTGAATGAAGTCATAAAAAAGGACTATTTTAAGTTAAAATAATGATAAGAATGCAGTACAGAGATTAATAATTACATAATAACAGCACATTCACTTGTCTTGACTGGAGTCTATTATTTGTTAATGCTGAAACTGCTGCTTGGATTCTATAGTAACTATGATTATTTACCGATAAGTATGCAATCTGTAGTGTTTTTGGCACTTGACATGCTAAACAACTTATATACTAAAAAAAAAAAAATAAATGAATTATTGCAACACAACTGAATGGCCCCAGAGCACACAGACTCCACTAAATTTGTGTCTAATCACTTCTGACCAAAGCACGTGAGAAATATATTCTGACAGGAACTTTTCATTATTCATTAGCAATGAAAACACAATGAAATGAAATCAATGATTTCCACTACAATTTAAAACTATTTGTACGATTTGCTTTCTTTGAGACACTATAAGCTGAGCTTTGTGCAATAATTATAATTATGTTTTAAGTGTCTAATACATTTTGAACTACAAAAATAATTTAAATCTGTCACAATCATGTCAAACATGAATAATTTTTTCATTTCTACAGTGAAATATCTAAAACACTATTTTAAAAGATTTAGGGTTAACTTCAAGTTTCTTAAAACAGTTTTTAAATCTGAAATATCTTTAATCAGGCAACTAAAAATGTGTGACAAATGTAAAGAGATACAAAAAGTCACAAGATTTACTCTGATTAGACAATGATTTCTATGACAATGATTGATGGACAATGATTTCTATGACGATTCATAGAAAATGATTTCTATGAAACTATCAAAAAAAAGGAAAAAAGCTCCAATTCCATTGAAAACTATAGTTTTTACTTTTTCCATGTGTTACATGGGAAATTCAAGGAACTTTAAGAAAGTTTTATGTTAATACAAAGATATTATTGAAATATAAAAAAGTATCCTGTGAAAAAAATAAAAACTTCATAAGAAATTAAAGAATAAAAAAGTTAATACATCTGTGTGTCACAATCTGAAAGATCTGAAAGGATCATTACACAGAGTACAAGGCACAGATCAAAAATCTGTCTTACAAAGAACAAAACAGAACTTTTTCTTTAGTGAACTAAGAACTGACTTTTAAAGGTGATGTTAGTGTTAGAATAACATGCAAGACAGTTACATAACACCTAAGATTCACTTGCTAATTCAGAGGGTGAAACAGCAAGTGAAGGATATGATCAAAAGCTTAATCAATGATTTCACTGTTCACATATGTAACAGCATACCGAAAGCTAACAGTAATTATTCTTACTTATCTAACAGTAATAACTTAGATTTCTGTTACTGTGACAAAATCACTAGGAAACAATTTAAGGGGGAAAGATTTTGGCTCATGGTTTCAGATGTTTCAGTTCAGTTTCTTGGTCTATTATGCCTAGGGCATTACTCCAGAAAGTACGACATGGTAGCCAGTATGCAAAAAGAGAAAGGAAGGAAGTGTAGAGAATAAAATACAACTTTCAAGGGAATCCTACCAAGGAGGTCTTTTTTCCAAAGCGGTCCCACCTCTTAAGTTTCTAGTGGCTTCTAATAGTCCATTAAATTATGAATTCATCAATGGATTAATGCATCAATGAAGTTAAAACTCTCATGTATTAGGTATATATTTCAATTCCCCATAGGAAACTACCTATTCATTATGTACTGTAAATGTACTAATCAAAAATTTTAAGTATGTAATTTCAAAAAAATAGAAAATAAAGAGAACCTTCATTATTCACTCATCGTCCAGTGGCTTCCACTTCTGAAAACTGTCATACAGGGAACCAACCTCTCAACTTGTGAACTTTTGAGAAACATTTTTATTCCAAATCCTAACAAATAATGTTGTAAAATGTTAAACTGTGCCAAAACTTCCAGATGTACCAATTCATTTTAATAATAAATGTTTTATAGTAAAAATGCTGAAATGTTTGTTTTATGGACAAGAAATTGGAAGTCAGAAAAAAAATAAAAGTTCTGGTATTTAATAAATTCTCTGCATGGCATGGCTGAGACATCAAAATCTGGCATTGAACTTACAGACTTTGTGGGTCTGAAACTGTGTCCTGAAGATGCCGGTACACTACAATGAAGTAAAGAAACTAAGGTGTATGCTAAGGTAGACACACAGCAATGTGTCACAGGAAAACAAGAATACCCCAAACAAAGCAATATAATGAGATGAGCATTTTGATATCAGGCACACATTGAAAAAAGATTTACCATAGAGATTATTATAACCAGCAGACAGTGGCTCTCTATCTTGCTGAACTATACCCACAAATACACACCCCACCACAGAACTACCAAACAGACTGACTGGAAGAGGACCTGCATACAGCAAAATTTTTTTTAAAATGCTGTGCAGAGGATTCTAATCTGCAGCCACGGCCATAAACCATTCAGTAATGTTATACAAATGACTGTATAAGATAAGAATCCACTAGTTAAAGGGTAGAGGCATAGGAAAGTTATGCCACTGTGTATTTCTTGTCCTTATCCTTGTGAATGGGTTTTTTAAGACACACATTAGCAGTGAAGGTCTTGGACCATTTCCTGGTCCAAGAAAGGAAACCGATGAACACAATGGAGAAGGAAAAACAAAACAAAACAAAACCCTGTTATGGTGGTGGAAGTGGGAAAAATTGTTCAATCAAAGTAAAAGCATTTTCTGTATTCCAGAGAAGGTGTATAGTCACAGAATAAGTTGAATTATTAGCAAAACTAAAACATACATAAAACAAAGAAGTTACAAAAGGAGAAAACTAAAATTATCTATAACATGGTAGCTTGAGAATGTTACCAAAAAGGAAGGGTCTAGGCTCAGAGGGAGAAAAAAATAATTAAATATATACAATGCATGAGATAAACATGAAGACATTTTATCTGAATGAAAACAAAAGAAAATAAATGGAACAAGATTAAAGAAATTATGACATAAACATGCTAATGGGAAGCAAGCACCAAAACCCAACTATAAGTGTAACAATGTCAAAGAAATTTTGGAAATCAAATTAAATTGAATTAAATGCAAATGTCAAATTCATTTTTAAAGAGAAGCAATATACATATAACTAATCAGAAATATATTTCACTGTTCACATATATAACAGCTTATCAAAAGTTGCTCATTATTACTCCTACTTATCTGATAGTAATAACTATTAGGTTTCTGTTACCTTGACAAAGTTCTGTCATCCAGAAATGATATGAGTTCAAATTATTATTACTGTTCTGGTACTATAGACAGAACACAAGTTCTCAGGAAGGCTGTCAAGGCACTGCACCACTGAACTATATCCCCAACTTGTCAGACTTCTTATTGGGCCAGAAAAGGTGGGAAAAATTAATTAGAGAAAAATAATACACATCAACTGGTACAAGCAAATATCCAACTGTCTTTAAATTAGAAGAAATATGAACTTAACTGTATGAAGATAGCTTTTAAAGACAGGAGGATCAGTGTCATTTTCCTAGCAAAAAAGACAAGATTACAGGTCTTGAAATCCCTTTGAGAGTACCCATCTAACAACAAAACTGTTGGGCTATAGGGAAACTCAACTGTCTCTCTAGACTAGGGTTAGCAGACATTTTCTATAAGTGGCAGTAAATACTGTAGGCTCTTTGTGGCATGTTATTTCATAATTATTTGATTCTTCCATTGTAGCATGAAAGAACCAAAGATAAAATTGCAAATAAACATGGATAAAGGAAATCTTTATTTCTATAATGAGGTATGAGTGATATTTGGACCTGATGCTAGTAGGCTGATGGCCTTTGTACTACAGAAATAGTTTTCTCTTTGGCTACTTTTTGGGATCCCTTTACATTTGAACCTTAAAAAAAATACATGTGCTGGTTCCTATGCACAAGTAATTTAATTTAATTGCTCTTGAGTATAGCTTGGCCACTGAGATTTTTTTTTTTTTTTTTGAGATACGGTCTCGCTTTGTAGTTCAGGCTGCCTCTGAGCTCACTATGTAGCCCAGGCAAGCCTCGAACTCAGCAATCCTCCTGTCTCTGCCTCCCGAGTGCTGGGATTACAGGCGTGAGCCACCACGCCCAGCACTGTGGTATGTGGTATTGATTGCTGGTAGGAGTGAGTCTCATGCCCAGCATTGTATGTGGTTACTGGGGATCGAACTCAGGACCTGTCGCTTGTGAGGCAGGTGCCAGAACCACTGAGCTAACCCTCTGGCCCGGCCAATGAGATTTTTAAAAGCAAACAACTAAGATATGTAGCCACATTAAAAACTGTTTAATTAATCTCACCTAAACCCCTACTATATGTCCATGGATGAGAAAAGATAAGGGAAGTAGAGAAGTGTGTATGTTGCTGTAACATTCATAAATGTACTGTATAAGGCTGTCTTGTATAATACATAAATTAACTGTCAAGGTCAGCATTTTCCCCTGAATATATTTATCTCTGTTTTCAGCTTATAAACTAATGCAAATCAGATCCAAAGCAGGAAATATATCTCTTAACAATATAGTACAGTGGTATGAACCAAAGAAGTGTCAGTCCTTTGTATCTGACAAAAGACAAAAGAGATCACTGACAAAGGACATCATTATTGACAAAATTGATTTATAGCATAATGCTAGGCTCAAGGGCACTAAGATTGAAGGTAATGTTGGCCACCCTAAATAATCTACATAAGATTAAAAACAGCAAAAAGATGTTGTTGAGAGCCGCACTCTCTTTACTTGATTTTGCTGTATTTCTCTAGCATGAATTGTTTCCTCTCAGCCACTCTGATTTACAGCCAGCCAATTAAAGACTAAAACCGCTGCCAACTATAAGTTAAATAAATCTTTCCCCTTTTAACTTGTGGTGTCAGTTATTCTGTCCCAGCAATGAGAAAAAAAAAATGAGATTTGGTATCAGGAGTGGGGTTGCTGACCATGTGGCTCAAGAGTCTCTGGAATTGGCTCCAGGGAAAAAGATTCAGAGAAACTAGAAGAAAAAGTACAGCTAGAATGCCTTAAGCTATACTGTATGAGAGATTCTGGTCAGACTCAGTGAACTAAAAGGTCAGTATAGTCCAGTCCCAAGAAATTTGTGCTGAAAAAGACTACCAGCTGCTGAATGCTAGACAATGCATGTTATACCTTGGGAGAAAATTTGCCTGAATTTTACTTTTGTCCAGAAACTGTGCCTGAGACTGTAAGAGACGTGGTTGAATTAATCTGGCAGAAAGTAATTAAAATTAAGTGAGATAGGAATAGAGGCAAAGGGAAGTTCAGAAAGAAGTGGGAGGAAAAAACAAGAAGTCTCAGACAGAAATGAAAGAGCTAAAAGTATAAAACTCTTGGAAAAAAACATGGAAGTAAATCTTCATTAACTTTGAGAGAGGCAATGATTTCTTAGATATAACATCAAAAATCTATCAAATAGCCGGGCATGGTGGCTCATGCCTACAATCCCAGCACTCGGGAGGCAGAGATAGGTGGATTGCTGAGTTCGAGGCTTGCCTGGGCTACATAGTGAGCTCAGGGCCAGCCTGAACTGCAAAGCAAGACCTGTCTCAAAAAAAAAAAAATCTATCAAATAAATGAATTAAGTGCATAATTTAAAATGTTTGTGCTTTAAAGGACACTACCAGAAAGTGAAAAGAAAATCAACCCTTTTAAAGAAAATATTTGCAAATCATGTATCTGTATAAAATTTATATCCAACATATAAATAAAATAATATGTATAACATAACACAGTAATGAAAAGACAAGTTATTTAAAGAATGGACAAAGAGTTTGAACTATAATGATTCTAAAAAAGATATATGAAATGACCAATAAGAGTATGAGAAAATGGTCAACATCCTTTGCAAAGAAATGCAGAATAAAGCTACAATGAGATACAACCCCACAGTCATTATAACAGATAGAATAAGAAAGAAAATATTAAGTGTTGACAAGGACAAGGATGTGCAAAAGTCAGAAGTCTCCTTCATTGTTAGTGGGGATCTAAAACGGTATAACCAGTTTGGAAACTGGTTTGGCAGTTCTTAGAACAGAGACAACATTATCTACTCCTAGTTTTATAGCCAAGATAAATAAAAATCATCTCCATATAAACACCTTCCTATGAATGTTCACATGAACTTTACACATAAGCACCAATAAAGGGAAACAAAAATGCCTGTGAACTGATGAATAGCAAAATAAAACATGGTGTATCTTTCTGATACGGACACTGTATGGGAATAAAAAACCTATTACTGACACATACTATAATATGGATAAATGCTGAAACTATTATTCATAGTAAGAGAAGCCAGCTGCAAAAGACACATACTCTGGCATTTTATTTAAGTGAAATATTCAGGGAGGCAAATATGTGAAGAAATGACATAAAGTCCTCATGGCAGTAAAGATTGGTAGGTGGTATGTAGAGAAGGTTGGAAAGAAGTAGAAAATGAGTGGTAAAGAGTATAGATTTTATTTGTGCAGAAACTAAAGTTTTCTAGATGTAAACTATGCTGATGATTACACAATCTGCAGATATATTAAAAACTGAATGATATGCTTTAAATGAGTGAAGGATGTAATATGGTAATGATAGCTCTATAAAACTATAAAATAAAGGATACAACATACAGTTGCTACATTCTCAGATAATGTAGATTAAAAAAACACTTTCATAAAGGGAGTTGAGGAGCTACGATTATAGTTCAGTGTGAGGGTGTTAAAAGTCCTTAATCAGAAACCCAGCAAGCAAAAAGGAAGTAAAAATTAATTTAAAAAATCTAAAATTTTTAAACTCTTCTCAGAAATCACACAGAGGCAGTATTTATTACATTGAAACTATTTCAATTATTGCCTTTTATTTATTTATTTATTTTTGGAGACAGGGTTTTGCTTTGTACTCCAGGCTGGCCCTGAGCTCACTATGTAGCCCAGGCAAGCCTCGAACTCAGCAATCCTCCTGTCTCTGCCTCCTGAGTGCTGGGATTACAGGAGTGAGCCACCATGCCCAGCACTGTGGTACATGCTATTAATTGCTGGTGAGCGTGAGTCTCCACGCCCAGCATTGCATGTGGTTACCAGGGATCGAACTCAGGACCTTTTGCTTGCAAGGCAGGCACCGGAACCACTGAGCTAAATCTCTGCCCTTCAATTACTGTTTTTAACATCTATACTTATAAATAATGCTGAATGTCAAAGTGAGTTCCCTAGAGAACAGATTATTGATTATTTTTATGACTTAAGTAGTAAGCAAAGAGTACTATTCTTATTCTTTTTCCCAGCTCTGACCTCAGGAATAAAATAATGAGAATGAGATGTAAACTTGTAAGTAATTTCATACACACTAGGAAGACATCCCTCCAGTAACAAAAACAAACAAACAAACAAACAAAAAAAGAATTCTTGTATTTGATCAGGGAGAAAAAATATCAGCTATCTCTTCCCCCTTTGAACAGAGTTTGCCCAAAGTAAAAGACTTGAGCCTTCATATTTTGGAATGTAAATAAATTTCTTGTGGGTATGGACAAAAACTCCTGGTTTATAACCCATGAGGAGAAATGTCTCCAAGGCCTGGTCTCCTCTCCAGCTTTGAAAGGGAAATATATAACTCTATATATTCCAGTTTCCTGTAAAATTTGCTAAGAAAGTTAGGCTTGGTGCCCCACACCTGTAATCTCAGAATCTGGGAGGGTGAGAAAAAAGGATTAGCCTGTGTTCGAGGCTAGCCTGGGCTATACAGTGAGACTGTCTCAGTAAACAATAAAACAAAGCAAATAAGCAAAATAATTTGTTCAGAGAGGCCTAACTGCAAAAATTTGGAAACAAAGATTGTATGTATAGGGGTGGGGAGTTGTAGGGTAGGTAAAGGAAGGGGAAAAAATGAGAATTAAGTCATGTCATATACTGGTACAAATTCTCAATGTTGAGTGAGATTGTGATGTATGTATATAATGTACCAATAAAGATTCAAATTAAAAAAATATATAAAAACATTTTTCTACAACCCCACATATATAATGCAGTAAAAAATAAATGAAAATTTGAGTTAAGCCAAAATATTAGACTGTTAAATTGGAGTCAAATCACAGAATGTAGTGTCAACTTTAATGACTGTTTCAACAGCAGAAATAGAACAGAATAGCAAAATCATACAGAGCCCCAGAAGTATTACTACAGCTTGCTGGGCCCTTCCCTGCTACTCTGTTCATATCCTAGCTAAAACTAAGTTGTAAGGGAACTGAAATTATAGTACATTCTTCATTACTTCCCCATGAATACAAATTTTCTATAAACTTCACATTCAGTGAGTACTGCAGTAACTAGAGATAATCATTCAATGACTTCTGAACTATATCTTCTTTGAGAACATCATGACCTAACAAGTATCACACTACAGATTTTTATGGTTACTATATTGTAGATGTCAATGTACAACATGCTCTCATCAGGAGAACAGAATGCTGATTCTTTATCTGTTCAATTACAATCAGTATTTCACACACACAAAAAAGGATGTGGGCTGGGGATTTACCTCAGTGGTTCCAGTGTCTGCCTGGCAAGTGCAAGATCCCCATTTTGATTCCCAGTACCACACATGACAATGTTGGGTGTGGTGACAATCCCAGTACTCAGAAGGCAGAGGCAGGAGGATTGCTGTGAGTTCAAGGCCAGCCTGGTCTACACAGTGAGCTCAGGGCCAGTCTGAACCACAAAGCAAGACCCTGTCTCAAAAAAAAAAAAAAATACTCTTTTATCAGGATACCTGAGGTGTTGGCAAACAAATAAAAGAAACAAAAGCTGCATTTTCAGTGACTTCCACCATAATGTTAGACTAACTAGTACTCCTAAACTGGCAACTTTAGCTTGGATTCTGACACTCCTAATCTTTAGTTTTCATAAACATCTTTCTTAGTGATTAGAATATTCAATAGTCCTCTGTAGGTAAGGGTACAATCCTTTCTCTGCACTGTTAACTGATATGATGTTTCATTAAATATGCTTTATTAGTTCACTCATTTACAAGTTTGCTGTCCCTCTAGGGCAGCAGTGGTGAACCTATGCTATGTGTGTTGGTTTTCTTTGAAGACAAAGATATAATGTGTAAGTTTTCTTTCCTAAATTACAATCTCAGTATTTGGGTTTAATTATAATGTTTGCATTTAGGAATAAATAAGTGGGTTTTGGGCTGCATTTTGGGCATTCTGGTCTAAAAGGTTCACCATCACTGCTCTGGGGCCATTTCTACATGCTGCCTGTCTCCTGGAAACAAGCTCCCTCTAGTGTCCCCATACAGATTAGAAGTCTTGATCATGGTCAGCTTTAAGAAACACTGCTTTGTTCTGCTATAGCACATTCCCATGACAAGACTAGCATCAAAACCCCACACAGAACATAAAGATAGCATGGGTAATACTGATAAGCCACAACACAGATTTATTCCCATGGTATATTAGTGAAATTTATGTAATTTAGGAAAATGGTTTTACACTAAATTTCTATAACAAAGATCATCACCAAATATAGCTCTTCTTACATGTATCAGATTTTCCATAAACATACTTAGCACAAGTCTGGAGAGCAATTTTAAGTACTTCCTATTAATTATACACATTTAAATTCATTTCCTTCCATGTAGTCTTCTAATCTCCTTAAATAAATTCTATTCACATTCACTTATTTACAAATAAAGGAGATGGTACTATGGCAGACAGTATAATTCTACTTTCCTTTATACCTAGGTGCATGTCTTAGTCACATATTGTTTTGATTTATGTTCATAGAGTGCAAAATCTCTGCTATTCAGAATCTTCTACATATATAATTCACCAATAACAGTTAAGACATCAAAAACAATCAAAATGGGTAAGTACAGCCCATAAACCAATAACTGATCAGTAACTACAGGGTTAAACTACCTAAGTGAACTACCCTCAATTCTTCTGAGTTATCAAGTGACATTCTGCCAATCTGTTGCTCCAAATTATCCAAATGTAATCTTTAGGTGGAGCCTGTATATCACCAATTTCCCTTCTGTGCAGAAAATAGATATAGACTGGTTGTTAACATCAGTTAAAGTTACCATCAGACATGTGGGAAATGTCCAAGAAGAGTTTTCTGTAGTTTGAAGGCTGTGGTACAGAAGTCACATGATTTCACCTCTCCACAGAACTGTAATTCACCTATAATTATCTTTCCATCTCTTATAATTCCCTTCATTTCCATTTATTACCTGTTTTGACACATACCCTTTTCTCTATAATTAGGCTTTCTGGCTCTGTAGATGTATTATAAACCCATAGGACCAGTAAAAACAGCAACCTTGGTAACACTTTTCCTTGGCAGAAATTATAGTATTTGATAGATAAAGACTCACAGGACACTTGCTTTGTGTTTACAGATAGGTCTTAAATTGCCTAAATGGTATGAAGTTATGCATGCCTCTAAAAACCTTTAGAAAACGGACTGTCAATCCCATTGTGGTTTCTAAGTGTGATGACTGGGTGTTCACATCACTGTATTAGACTGCCTCCTCCTCCACACCTTGTTAATAGTGTTGTCTGCTATGAATAAAGGAGAATAGAGAGGGAAGGAAGGAGAAAGGGGAAAGGAAAGGAGGAGAGGCATAGAGTCGTTATCAAATTTACTGGTGTTCTTACTGTATTCTTTTGCACTGATTCCACTCATTATCAAATTTACTGGTCTTCTTCCTGTGTTCTGTGAATTGAACACAAACTTCTTTGTTTGAGACATGCAACATGAATCTCAGCCCTACTTCTACCAGATCAGGGAAAACAAGTTTTTTGAAAAGGGAACTGTGTACTTGCATTCTTTCCCACCACCTCATTTCTACCTAACAATCCTAGAAATCTTATCAGCATAGTCCTCACATTATTTCCACTCAAACTCAGTATTAGTACGAAAATCATCTAACTAATTAACTAACTTTTAAACCTCCACAGTTTTTCTGATTAATTTAGTTATTTTATAACCTAGTGTATCTTTTTAGGAGGTTTTACAATGACAGGTAAAAGTGGACTCAGGGGCTTTTTTTCCCCCCACTGTCATTTTCCTGTATCTTTTAGCAAGCAGGTGAATTCTGCTAAAATCAGTCCAAAGATAACAATTCCTGCCCTCTAATACTATGATTTTTTTGTTTTGACATAAGATTTTCAATTAATATCCTTACAAGGAGGATATATGACTTCTTCCCTTCAAAAGAAAGTACACCAATTATAGGAAAGAAAGGATAACACACCTGCTACTTGGTCTTTTTGTTTCCAGTAATTACTAGATTTTCTAATAAATAGGAGAGATAGATTTTAATTGTGAAAGAGAACATAAGTAATTATTACAGGCTTCAATTTGATTTCAAAATAGACACTAATATGGTACATATATATATATATACATACATGAATATGTCATTTTATACTAGAAGAAACCAGGGACTTTGAAAGCATGAATAATTTTCTAGTTGTGGAACTTAAAATATTTGAGATGACCCATATGTTCATAGCAGCAACATCTATATATAAAACTGCCAAACTGGAAACCAACTGTATATCATCAGTGGCAGAAAGGGCAATTAACTATAGTATACTCTTGCAATACAATGCTAGAATATAATGAGAAGGAACATACTATTATTTCACTCAATAACAGACACTACGCAAAAGAAGCCAGATGCAGCTGGGTGTGGTGGCTCATGCCTGTAATCTCAGCACTTGGGAAGCAGAAACAGGAGGACTGCTGAGTTCGAGGCTTGCCTGGGCTACATAGTGAGCTCAGGGCCAGCCTGAACTACAAAGCGAGACCATGTCTCAAAAAACAAAACAAAACAAAACAAAAAAAAGAAGCCAGATGCAATAGAGAATATATTATATGATTTCCATAACACAAAATTTAAAAATATGGCTGGAGACACAGCTCTGGTAGAGTGCTTACCTCACATGAGGCCCTAGATTTGATCCCAAGCATATAAAGAAAATAAACAGTTTTAAAACAGGAAAAAGTAATCTAAGACTTTAGCTATCAGGGAACTTGTTACCCTTGAGAGGACAAGTACTGAATAGGATGATGTTACTGGTGTATTATGTTTAAATTAGGCATTGATTATACAATTATGTTTATTTTCACAAAACGTATCCTGCTGAGGGCTGGAGATTTAGCTCAGTGGTTCGAGTGCCTGCCTCGCAAATGCAAGGTCCTGAGTTTGATCCTGGTAACCACATACAATGCTGGGCATGGTGACTCACCTCCACCAGCAATCAATACCATAAACCACAATGCTGGGCGTGGTGGCTCACGCCTGTAATCCCAACACTCGGGAGGCAGAGACAGGATTGCTGAGTTCAAGGTTTGCCTTGAACTCACATAGTGAGCTCAGGGCCAGCCTGAACTACAAAGCGAGACCCTGTCTCAAAAAAAAAAAAAAAAGTATCCTGCTGACACTAGTATTTTGCTTTTATATTTGTTTTCTTCAATAAAGCATTTGTTGAAAAAATAGTGAAGGTCTACATTCAATGATATGGAGAAAAGATCAAGATATATTTTGAAACACGATATATACAATATACATGTTAAGATACTCATGTAATATTATTATATTTCAACATACCAGTCAATATAAGACCATTCATGTCATATACTATTATGTCAACACATACATGCTCATATAAAAACTAATCTTAAAAGATAATTATTAATTACATGCATCTCTCAGAATGTTTTCATATAATATTCATACAATCAAAAATGGATGTTTCTAAAGAATTCAGTTGCTTTTAAATCCAATCAAAAAGTAGTTTTTTAATAAATCTAAAAAGCAGTAGAAAGTTCTATAAATACTAAGCTGTTAGTGTGAAAATTTTACTGCTATCTATAAGATACCTTTCCCATTGAAAGGTCATTTTCCCTCCCTTAAATCTTTTTCAGAAAATTTTAATGTCTCTAGAAGGATTGGGTCACTCAATAAATCTTTCATACTCATCTTAAAAATAAAGTTCATCTTTGCACACCTGTAGGTAATCACTGGAAAGCACGTGTTGTTGATGTTAAAATCAGATCTATACTTTTGTTAAAAGACACCAAGAACAAATTACTGAAGATTTTACTTCATGCAAAGGTTTAATACAGCTAACTTGTCACTGGTAACACCCCACTCAGGGACACATATGGAAATAAAGGCCATACAGTATTAACTGTATACTATTAAAAGGTGATAAATGATGTTGAATTCTATGCCTCTGTCTTTCCCATAAAGAAGTTCTCTCTGAGTTCTAATGCACTCCATAATTTGGCAATAAAGGAGCTATAACATATACTTTCTGGTAATGTATCATTATAGAACTATGCAATCTTAGGAAATCCTAAAGCGGGGGAAAAAGCAGGAGAGCATTCACTTAGAATCTCATACGACAAATCTATTTATTGTGAGAAATTTAATCAGTTATTCAGCAACTTTTTCTCATAAATGAGCAGACAACACCAAGTTATTTTTTCTCATTTTCATAGTTAGACAAGAGATCAGCTGTGGGTTCTGCAAAGAAGATTTTAAAGACAACACCTACACTTAGCAGGGAGAAAGTAGTGTGGTGCTTACCAAGAAGAAATGTTATGAGATCTTCACTCTTTATCTTTAAATTGTTTAAAATGTGAGCTTATCTGTAAAGTCTTCTCCAATGAGAAACTTTGTGTTTTTTTTAAAGCTCATCAAGGTAAATATATATTTTAGTATATGTGCTGCCGAAGCGAGCACATCAAGGTAAATATAAATTGAGGCATGCCATTCAGGCTGGGGATGCTAAGACTCTGGTGCATTTTGTGAAACAGATTCATGGAATAAATGCACTGGGTTCAAACTCTACAGTTTCTCAAAAATGTATAAAACTATAAAATAAAAATTCACAACAATAAATTAAATATGTTCATATATAATATCCACAATTGAATCAGATTACCATATTATCTGATTGGTGTTTCTATACAGATCAATGAAACATTCTCAAACATGGTTTTCTTACATCCTCTAAAAAATCCACTACCTTGTTATAACACCGAAAAACAATTTCAGCATTATGAAAAATATATTAAAATATGTAAAAAATGTATGTGCCAAGTACACACTTTAAGAACCTTTAAAAACAGAAACATGAGGGCCGGAGACTTAGCTCAGTGGTTCTGGCACCTGCCTCGCAAGTGCAAGGTCTTGAATTCGATCTCAGTAACCACATACAATGCTGGGCATGGTGACTCATGCCTACCAACTATCAATACCACATACTACAGTGCCGGGGGTGGTGGCTCATGCCTGTAATCCCAGCACTCAGGAGGCAGAGGCAGGAGGATTGCTGAGTTCGAGGCTTGCCTGGCTCATAGTGAGCTCAGGGCCAGCCTGAACTACAAAGCGAGACCCTGTCTCAAAAAAACCAAAAACCAAAAACCAAAACAAAACAAAACAAAAAACAGAAACATGAAAGTAAAAGAATCCCTAGATTTCCTATTTCCTCCATATCTGTGCTTCAAATTTTAACAGGCTTACTGACTGTCAATGTGCATGGCCTGAGAGACAGTGTAGTGAAGCACATCTCTGGCCAGCTCTGGTAGAGTATAGGCATGACTTGGGGGAGTGTCTGGTCCTTTGCCTTTTTCTCCTAATGGTCTTCCTCTATGGTCTTTGTCTAGCCCACCACGAAATGAACACCAGGTCTTACAATGATGTTTCAGCCTTGGAATTAGCCTGCCAGGAACTGAAACCAAAGGACCTGGGATTTTTATCCCTTTAAATTGAGGATATCAAGAAATTTGTACAGTAATGAAGATGACTAATACAACCATTCTGTAAGTATTTAAATCAAAGAAACATAATACAACATCCGTTCAAGTCAGTTATATGCCAGGTGTTGTGGCACATGTCTATAATCGCAGCACTTGGACACTAAGACAGAAAGACTACTATGAGTTCAAGAACAGCCTGAACTACATAGTGAGACCTTGCTCAAAAATAAAAAAAAAAAGAGCCGGGCATGGTGGCTCATGCCTGTAATCCCAGCACTAGGGTGGCAGAGACAGGAGGATTGCTGAGTTCGAGGCTTGCCTGGGCTGGCTACATAGTGAGCTCAGAGCCAGCCTGAACTAGAAAGCAAGACCCTGTCAAAATAAATAAATACATACATACATACATACATACATACAGAAAGAAAGAAAGAAAGAAAGAAGAAAAGAATAGAGAAGAAAATAAACTATATATTCAAATACAAAAACTCACTACTGATCAATTTGGCATAAATTCAAAAGTCCATTTTCAATTTTTCTCTTCTTTCCATAGATGCTTACTTGATTTCTTCAACTTGTGACTTGAAATTTTTAATCTAAATCATTTCTCCTTTCTCACTGGAAGCACTTAACAGTGAACTGAAATTATCTATTTGGTAACAATCACCTCCCTTCAAATTTGGCCACATACCCAAAGCAGCTACTTTGATGATGACTGCTTGTATGTTAGATGCTATCATCTCTCGAAGCAAATCTTCCTGGTTCCTCTGCCAAAGATATGCTAATGGCTGGAGATTAAGCCTTCTACACCTATAAGGCAAAAACAAAAAATGACTCAGATGATGCCTTAAAAGTTCACTTTTGCAACCATAAACATTGTTTTGATTTTAGTATATGTGCTGCCGAAGCGAGCACAACATTGTTTTGATTTTAAACAAAACAGTCTCAAGATTCTGGCATTTAGATGGATTTTAAAAACAGGTCTTGGGGCTGAGAATTTAGCTCAGTTGCACAGTACTTGCCAGGAAGCAGAGGCTTGAGTTCAGTCCTCAGAACCAAAACAGAATAAAAAAAGAAAAAAAACAAAACCAGAAATAAAAACAAGGCAACTAACATATACAAAAGCAGGTCTTACATAATGAAGAAACAGTTTTTCCTATCGGCTATCAATATACACATAAAAATAAAATCTCCAGATAAACCAGAATTATTAATTTGTTAGAAATCTATGTAAAAATCTGACAAATGTCAATGGATATATTCTAATTTTTAAAACTGTTCATTGATATGATATTAAAATTATAACTAGTATACATTTAAAAATAAATTTAACCATCACAGATAGGCAAATACCAGATCTTTTGATATGAGCACCTATAGATGCAAATGAGCTCTAAAAAGTATGACTATTTTTGTAGAATGGGAAATCTCCAAAGGAAATTTGGTGTAGGAATGTAATGAGGGGAAGGAATAAATATGATTCTGAAACAAAATAAAAAAGCATGTATATAGGGGGTGGGGAGGTGTGGGTGGGTAGGGATATAGGTAAAAATAAGAATTAACTTGTCATATATTGGTACAAATTCCCCAATGTTATGTGTGATTGTGAGATGTATATAAATTGTACCAATAAAGAATTCAATTTAAAAACAAAGAAAAAAATGGTAGTACTTCCAAAACTGATATGTATATATAGAATTAAACCAACCCCAATCAAAGTAACAACAGAATTCTTCTCAGAACTAGAGAAAGCAATCTCAGAATTCACTTGAAACCAGCAAAAACCACCTGAGAAAAAACAGCAACGTGGGAGGTGCATCAAAATCTTGGATTTCAAGTTTTATTACAAGTTGTATAGCAATAAAAACAGCATGGTACTGATGCAAAAACAGGGATGAGTATAAGTGCAACAGAACAGAGGATGCAGAAACAACCCCAAGTAGATTCAACTACTTCAGTCTGATCTTTGATAGGGGGCCAAAAACATTCACTGGAGGAATGACAGGCTCCCTAACAAATGAAGCTGAGAAAATGGCTATGCACATGCAGAAGACTGAATCTAGACCTGCATCTCTCACCATGTACTTCACTGAAATTAAAGTGATCAAAAAATTACTGACAGAGAAACCTACTGGAAGGCAAAACAGTAAAACTCTTAAAGTCATACGCAGAGAAGAACTTTCTCAATGGAGTCTCAGGTGCACAGAAAATAATACCAAGAATCAACAAATGGGATCCCAAATTAAAATCATAATGCACAACAAAGGAAAACAATACCAGCACAGCAGAACAAAAATACAAACCTAAAGAATGTGAAAAACTGGGGCAGCTATTTCTCAGACAGAAGACTAATATCTACAATACATAAAGAATTGAAAAAAATCAGAACCACAAAACAAAAGACCCACTCAAAAAAATACATGAGGTGAGCAGACACTTCATCGAAGTAGTACAAATTGCCAATAACATACCTGAAGAGATGTTCAACATTTCTGGACAGTGGAAAAATAAATTAAAAGAATACTGAGATTCCATTTTACCCCAGAATAAATAGCTATCATCAAGAATTTAAATAACAAATGCTGGCAATGTTGAGGGGAAAAGGAAGCCTTCTATATTGATGGTGGGAATGTAAACCAATACAACCATTATAGAAACCCACATAAAAATTCTACAGAAAACTAAAACTAGAAAGTTAATATGATCCAGGTATTCTTCCCTTCTAGGTATCATCACAACAGCATCAAAGTCATTATAGTACAGTGATACATACATACATACATACATACATACATAGACATGTTTATAGCAGCACAAATGATAAGGGTTAAATCTTTGAAGAACATGTAGTCATCAACATATTAGTGCATAAAGAAAATGTTGTATTTCTATAGTGTGTCGAACTACACATAATGGTAAAGGATAAACCTGAGTCCACTGAAGGAAAATGGATATACGTTCAGATCATAATGTTAAGTGAAAAAATTACAGAAAAGCTTAAATATTACATGGTTTCTCTTATACAAGACTCAGAATATAAATACACAGCAAGAGAAAAGATAATAGGAAAAGGAAGATCTTTTTAAAATGGGAAGTACCCAAGAGATGGAGGGACACAGGAGAGGAACAGAGGAAGAAAGAATTAAGATTTGTAATGTACAGGTACCAACTCTTCACAAGGAATGTAGTCATATGTACTGCAAATATGTACTAATAAAAAAAGTGGGATTAAGGCTGGAAATTTACTTCAGTGGTTCCGGTGCCTGCCTAGCAAGTGCAAGGTCCCTGGTAGTGCATGGTCCCTGGTGGGAGTGGAGACTCACCCCCACCAGTAATCAGTACCACATACCACAGTGCCCAGTGTGGTAGCTCACACTTGTCATCCCAGCACTGGGGAGGGAGAGGCAGGAGGATTACTAAATTTGAGGCTTCCCTGGGCTACACAGTAAGCTCAGGGCCAGCCTGAACTACAAAGCAAGAACCTGACTTTTGTGACTTAGAAATTATATACATTTAATCACATGAAGCATGTATGATGTTTTTATAACTTAAGATGTAGTTCTTTTCCACTCAGGTTCTGTTTTTGGTGGTGTTGGGGATTCTACCAGGAACCTTGTTTATACACTCCAACATTAAGCACATATTCCACCACTGAGTTCTATACACAGTGCTTCATTTGTTTTAAGATACATGTGTTTTCAATAAATTAATGTTCTCTTACACATTTTCTACTCGAACACGCTGATAATCAGAAAGTATGGCACCTACTGATACTCCATCTACTTCTTCGTTTTCCTGAAAATACAAGAAAATATATAATTTTAAAAATGATTATGTAACTCTTCCAACTATGTCTATAAATTGTAAATGATATGAGTTTCATCTTACAAAACACCTTTGAAGTACAGTTATTTCTGGTGGAAATATGATCATACTCAGAAATAATATACATATATATTTGAACCATCCTTTCAGATATAGAAAAACGTTATCTTTTCACTTGAAATATAACTAGATATCCTTTTGCATGGAGAAAGCAGACTTAGGAACCACTTACAAAATGTTTTCACATGTATATATTTAAAGACCCACTAATGTTTGGTGGAAGTTTTTGAAAAAAATGTCTATTTTACAACAATATTTTCTTAGATATTTTTCAAGTTAAGCAATGGAACAAATATGTTATAAATAACGTAAAATAGTGATTTTTGTCTGTATATTAGAAAAAGATGACTGAGATAGGATCACTCAGAAAGCAGAAACAGCCCAATCTTGGAAACAACCCAGATGCCCATCAACTGGAGATTGGATAAAGATGATGTTTTTTTTTTTTAATAAAATGGAGTATACTCTGTCATTAAGAACAACAAATTTCTGTCATTTATGTGCAAATGGACACACCATGAGGACACAATACTAAGTGAAATAAATAGATCACAGTATGTAAATATGGTATCTTTCTCTGGTATGAGAACCTGTAGATGTAAATGAGTTCTAGATGTATGATAGATTTTGTGAAATAGGAAATATTTAAAGGGAATGTAATAGGGGAAAGTAATGAGGGGAAAATATGATTTGAAAAGAAAAAGAAAGAACATGTATATAGGAGGTGGTGGGTTGTGGGGTAGGTAAGAATATGGGTAAAATTGAGAATTAACTCGTGTTAACTGGTACAAATTCCTCAATGCTAAGTGTGATTGTATATAAAATGTACCAATAAAGAATTCAACTTAAAAAAGTGTACCACAGTAAAGATTATCTCATAAGAAGGAAGCAAATTATTATCAACATAGTTATAACTGAGAACATCTAGCAGTACATCTAGTACTGTCCCACAAGGACAAGGACTGTTCTGTCCAGCCCACTCATTAATGACCTGAAAGAGAATCCAGGTTGCAGATGATACAAAGCTAGGATAGATTAAAAACAAGGAAGATCAATCAAGCAGATGCATGTATATGAACAACCTGGGGACTTGGAAAGACAAGTCTAAGATGAGATTTAATGTAAAAAAAAGTATAAAGTAATACACTTAGGGAAGAATAATACACAATGTGGATATAAACTAGGGAGATGTAATCTATAAAATAGCTATGAGGTAAGTGCCTGGGTGGATTACTAATAACAAACTGTATAACAATTCTCTGAAAAGATGTCAAAGAAAATCCATCCCAGTATATGGGCATACAAAAGAAACTACTTCATAGAAATGACTTCATTATTAATACTCTCGTCTTACCAAATATGGAAACATACCAAAGAAGTAATAGTCAAAGAAAACAAGTTGTACTTCCAGAAATATTGAACCAATCCTGAGACATGCTGAAATTAAACTGTGTGTCCTAAAGGATGTGATAATAAATAAACAAAAATGCACAACAGTAGTTTCTGATGTCTTTGGAGAAAAAATCAGTTTAACAATTCCCCTCCTACTTGTTAGAGAAACATCTATTCAAACAGCTCCAAAACAAATGATTATTTTGATCAGATAAGGTTCTAGGAAAGGGGTTCTTTCCTTTATTTTATTATTTCAGCAAATTTATGAGAATACTTGCTTCTAACTTCTAACATTTGGAGCCATTTTCTTCCATAAAAATCACGTTTCCATTAGAAAAAGTCAAGGCACTGTATTCCTCATTAAGTCAAATAAAAAAAAGATTTATACAGTAACACCATTATCAAAACTCAAAATTTTAGTTATACTCTATATGAATTTCTGCCCTAAGTAAATAGTAAAGTACTACTATGGATACATGGGTATTTGTATATACATATATGTACTTCATTATAAATTATGTAAAGAAAGATAAGAGCCTACCTAGACTATCAAAGATAAGAGTGTCCTATCTGGATATCAAACTTTAAAATAGTAGCTGGCATTGTTCACTTACTATACACTAATATGCTATGATTCTCAATGAATGCTCATTACAATCTGAAAATAGTTAATTTTTTAATTCACAGGCATTCTCTATTTCCTTTTACTTTTGATAACCTTTAATTACAGCTTCACAATCACACAACTACTACTAAATAAGACCTAGATTTTTCATTTGACCAACAAAGTTTCATTTCCGAACTTTAACATTCATGATCATTATCATTTCTTAGTACTAGCCAACTACTTTCTGATACTCAACTCTATAACCCATCTACCAAACTTCCAGCACAATGAGTCTTAAGGGATAATTAAGACTCCTATTAAAATCTTAGTGGTTTTGAACATAATTACCAACTTCAAAGATAGATTCTTAAAATGTAAACAACTACCATCTAGATAATGGTACCTGCAGAAAAATAATTAGGCTCAATCCTTAACTCATGACCTCTCATTTTGGGGAAATATGTATTTAACAACATAGGCAAAAATGACAGTAGTGAAAGTGTCAGCAGAAGAAAATGTAAATGTCCACAAGATTAAAAGAGATTGAAGTAGTATAAAGAGCCAAATAATTCACTTTGTCCTTGCTACTGATTCTGGACAGCAACTAATCCAATTAGTTGTATTTTTAAAAATATCTTAAACTAATGCTATGTAATATGTATCCTTTTGTTTCTAATTTCTTATTCTCACCATAATGAAATTCTTCTTAAAGGTAGATTAAAAATTCATTCTTGTTTCTTTTATCCTTTTTGTCAACTGTATAAACATACCACATATTATTTATCCATTCATCTGTATAAATCGAATTATTATCCATATCATGTGCATAACTCCTGGATATTTGGATGCTTTCCAGTTTAGGCTCTTATAAATAAAGCTGCATTCTGAATACATATTTTTATTTCTCTTCAGTCACTGTAAGATTTTAAGAACGGAAAAATGATATATAGGGATATACACCTTGTGTCAGTCAGTGTTAAGGACAGACTAGACAAAGAGAAGGATTCTTTTCTGAAGAATTAAGGAATAAAGAGGCCAAATTCCAGAAAAAATTTAGAGATAAAAGTAATAAGATCTGAGCATATATATATATATATATATATATATATATATATATATATATATACACAGTTAAAGAGGAATAGTTAAATGATGCAAACCAAAGGTGACTAAATGAGAAAAAAAATTTTAAAAGAAAATATTTAATTTACTCAGCTTTGCATACATTGTGTTTAATTTATTTACTCAGTATCTGTGACAATTTGGCTTGGACTGCTGTAATAAAATACTGCACACAGACCAGGTGGCTTGAATAAAAGACATTTTTCTCTCTAATGGAGGCAAAAAGTCCAAATTCAGTGACAGCATGTCAAGTTCACATAAGAGCCCTCTTGCTGCTTTGCAGACAGTTGTCTTCTCACTGTATCTTCACAGGGAACTGAAGTAGAAGGAGAGAACAGGCTCTCCAGTATTTCTTCTCACATAGGCATTAGTCCTGGCAATGTCCCATCTCCAGATAGTATAACTTCAAATCAGTATAAGTCTGGGGGGACTGATTTTTTAAAGCTCTTTATATATTCTAGATAGTAGCCCTTTGTCTGAGGAATTACTGGCAAAGATTTTTTCCCATATTGTTGGTAGCCTTTTGCTCTGCTCATGGTATCTTTTGCGGTGCAGAAGCTTTTTTTTTTCAGACAGGGGTCTCATTTTGTAGTTTGGGCTGGATCTGAGCTCACTATGTAGCCCAGGCAAGCCTCAAACTCAGCAATCCTCCTGTCTCTGCCTCCCGAGTGCTGGGATGACAGGCGTGAGCCACCATGGCTTTCTAATAGAAAGAGATCTCATTTGTTGATTTCTTCTGGTAGTTCATGTGCTATAGAGATTTTGTTCATAATGTCTTTCCCTAAGCCAATGTCTCCAAAAGTTTCACCTAAAGTGTTTTGTAGCAGGTTTAGTGTCTGTTTTAATATTTAGGTCTCCCATCCACTTTGATTTTAGTTTAGTACACAGTGAAAGAGATAGATCTAGCTTCAATTTCTGACAGGTTGAAACCCAGTTTTGCCAGCACCGTTTATAAAAGAAGCTATCTTTCCGCCACTGAGGATTTTAGGTTCCTTTGTCAAAAATGAGGGGGCTGGGCCGGAGGCTTAGCTCAGTGGCTCTGGAGCCTGCTTCGCAAGCGCAAGGTCCTGAGTTCGATCCCGGGTAACCATATACAATGCTGGGTGTGGAGACTCACACCGACCAGCAATCAACACCGCATACCACAATGTTGGACATGGTGGCTCACGCCTGTAATCCCAGCACTCGGGAGACAGAGACAGGAGGATTGCTGAGTTCACGGCAGCTTGCCTGGCCTCCATAGTGAGCTCAGGGCCAGCCTGAACTACAAAGCGAGACCCTGTCTCAAAAGCAAAAAAAAAAAAAAAAAAAAAAAAGAGAGGACTGAGGGACCAGCAGCAGGTGGACTGGACCCAGCAGCTGTGGGCCCTGCCGTGTTTCCAGCAGAATGAGGGACCAGCGGCAGGCGGACCGGACCCAGCAGCTCTGGGCCCCGCCGTGCCCTCTTTCCAGTGGACTGAGGGGCCAGCGGCGGGCGCACCGGACCCAGAAGCTCTGGGCCCTGACGTGCCCTGTTTTCCGGCGGACTGAGGGACCAGCAGCAGGTGGACCAGACCCAGCAGCTGCGGGCCCCGCCGTGTCATGTTTCCAGAGGACTGAGGGACCAGCGGCGGGCGGAACAGACCCAGCAGCTCTGGGCCCCACTGTGCCGTTTTCCAGCGGACTGAGGGACCAGAGGCGGGCAGACCAGACCCAGCAGCTCCGGGAACTGCTGTGCCCTGTTTTCCGGCAGACTGAGGGACCAGCGGAGGGCGGACCGGACCCAGTGGATGCGGCCCCGCCGTGCCTTGCTTCCGGCGGACTGAGGGACCAGCACGCGGACCCGGCTGCAGGGTGCAGTCCATTTCCAGTGGACTGAAGGCCGCCCACCAGCCCACTGTATCCCAGAGCTGTGCAGTGAGGAGTCAGACATAGAGGTAACTCATAAGCTCAAAGTATCCAGTATAGAATCTAACAAACCTTTTTATCTTATTTACAGTGCTTAATACTGATATTGGCATTTATTGTATTATGGTAACAAACATGATGTGATTGTTCTGCTCAAATAACTACCATGATGTGTCAGGAGTGAGAACTCTCAAGGGTTATTACAGATTCAAGGAGGACTCCCCAGGAAAGTGCTGCTTCCAAAGGGCCCCAGATAATAGAAAGAGACCTGCAACAAACATTGTCCTGTCATCAGTCAAAGAAGAGCATTAAAAACAACGAAAGAGTAGAAATGGGAAAATACACAAAAAACCAGACACAAAGATCACCACCACAGGGAAATTCAGAGAAAAGGGAAATAGGGCAAACTGAAACTCAAA
>PVIC010009350.1:0-45769 GCA_004025085.1 Thryonomys swinderianus
ATGGGCTGCAACCGCCACTCGTCGGCCTCCAGCTCCTCCGCCAAACCAGTCAGTTTGTCCATCCGAACCGCGTGCTGGTCGCGCTTCGCCTGCTCCAGCATGGACAGCACCAGGGAACTGAAAACCGACTCAAAGAAGAACCTTTCGGAGCCATCTTCTAGCATCTCCCCAGCTCCTTTGAGGTAGCTGAAAAGGGCTCTTTGTGACAGGGCGAAGTCTGAGGCGCATAACCCAAATCCAGTGACAGAATTTCCACAGATCCCGCCTGCGGACAAGGACGAGGAGGAGAGGTCCATTTTCTCTACTGGAATTCCTCACGGGCTTTAGCGACCCCTCCCAGCTTGGCCCCCTGAAGCACAACTGCGCCTGTGTCCACAGCACAAAGGGCGTGGCCGTGGAGGTGGGCGTGGCCGGGGAGGTGGGCGTGGCCAGAGCGAGGAGGTGGAGTAGGAGAAAAACCTTGCAGAGTATGCTTCCGGATAGCCTCCTTCCGCGTCCTTAGTTTCCTTGTTCTTTTTTTTTTTTAATTTATTTTTTCTCTCTTTGGTGTCCTCATGTTCTTGTTTCTGTCTATGAGTTGGAGTTTAAGCATCCTTTGGGATACTGCGAAAAAAAAAATACTGCTTTTCTCTTCAAATCTCCTTGAAGCAGGGTTAGATCGATGAGTCCTTTCTCCTGAGCAGCCTCGGACTGAAGAAGTTCTGGGAGTCTTCTCTTGAATGCTTTAGACTGCCGTTATACCACTGATACTCAGTTATGCCGTTCATTCACTTACTGATTTTGGTTTGGTAGACTTCTAAAAAATAACCTACACAATACAAACGAGGGCACTCCCTGAAGTCTCTTTTATAAAGTCAAATATCCTGTTCACAAGGCCCTGTACTCATGCTTCAAACTCTTCTTAAAGGCTCCACCTTTTACTATAACCACATTGTCAATAAAACATATGAATGGGGGGGGGCGTACATCCAGACCACTGCAGGATCCTTTCATACAGAAATATGTAAAAGTTGGAACTGGGAAAGATCAAAACAGAGAAAGCTCCCTGGTAATAGATTTAATCAGAATTTTGTAAATGACAAAGCAAGACCAGGTCGGGGTGGGTAACAGAAGAAAACCTTTTTATATGGTAATGAGCCACTCACTGCTCTTACCTGCTCAGCGAGAGGACCTATCACCTGCCCTAAAAGTGCCAGGAAGAGCTTAGCCTAACAGCACAATCTGCCTCATAGTTGATGTTCTTTTAGGTTACTTAGGAAATAAGTTTTCCTGATTCCTTAACATTGGCTCTGTGCAATCTTTATGGGTCATTTGCAAGAAGAAAATGGTCAGATATGCAGCCTAATCCTGAGATGACATAGGTGGCAGGTATTAGATCAGCACGAACTCATGAACAAGCAGCTTTTCTGAATTCACATGAATTGAGGTGTGCTCAATTTCTGATACGAGAGCAGAAAGAGGCGGCTCGTAGAAAGTTCTCCTTCAGAGAACGCATGTCTACTAAACGAACGGCTGACGGATTTGAGAACATCCTGCCCCCGTGCAGAGTGCTGTGGTACAGAGAGCAGCACAAGTGGGGGCGTTTGGGGGGACGATTGGCAGGACTTTCTGAGTTTCCCCTGCTGCAGGAAGCAGCTCGGAGACCCTCTGTTGCAAGGTGTGTTCCCTACCGGGAGGACAGGAGCAGCCTATCTCGGGAGGAAGAGGCGGGCCACGGAGTCTGCACCAAGTCACTGTGGAGCTCCCTCAGCTCTCTGGCCCGATTTCCCACAAGTTGCTTCCACACCGCCGTCCCTAACTCTCCATTCTGCTCCAGCCTGATGACAACACACAGGCTTAGCCACTGTTCGAGACCTTTGAGGATTTGAATCCTGGAAAACAATAAATTAACTTTCATCCTTTTGCTTGTCAATTTGTCTTTCATAGTTCTAACATACAAGGCTCAGGCAAAGAACCTAAGATATGTAGGAGATAATTTCTTTTTTCCTATATCACTAAGCACTTAAGGAATCATTATCAATTTGTACAGGGTAAAATGAAAGATAATAAATATTTTTACTGATACTTTAATTAAAGAATGATAACAGAAATTAATACAACTTCTACATTAGCACTTGTGGTGAATGTCGGACACCATATACTTTCAAGAATACTTCTGGAGTGTTCGCTTCGGCAGCACATATACTAAAAATGGAATGATACAGAGTTTAGCATAGCCCCTGTGCAAGGATGACATGCAAACTCGTGACATGTTCCATATTTTTCTTGAGGACACACTAATAAGTGAAATAAATAGGTCACAGATATGTAAATGCTGTGTCTTTCCTCTGGTAACGAGACCCTGTCGATGTAAATGAGTTCTAGAATGTATGACAGATTTATGAAATAGGAAATATTCAAAGGGAATGTGGTGGGGGAACGTAATGAGGGGAAAGAATAAATATGATTTGAAAAGAAAAAGAAAGCACATGTATATAGGGGGTGGGGGTTGTAGGGTGGGTAGGGATAAAAAATGAGAATTAATAAAACTGAGGGTGGGTGGACAAAAATGACAATTAACTCGTGTCATATACTGGTACAAATTCCCCAATGTTGAGTGTGATTGTGAGCTATATATAAAATGTACCAATAAAGAATTCAATTAAAAAAATAAGAATACTTTTGGAGTGGAAGACAAAAAGTGTTAGCAAAATGCTTTCTTTACAATTATTAACCCTCAATATAACACACAATATAAAAAGACCCACATTAACTGTTGCCAAGGGCCAACGCTTGTCACACCAAGTTTTCATATCTTTAGAGCAAAATCAGGGACTTGAAGCAGAAAAGTTCAGAAGATGAAGGGGTGGGCGTGAAAATTCCGAATGTCCATCCATGGCTGCTACAATCTTTATCATCACCTGGAAAGTGGATGCCCTTGAACTTCATAACACGAGTCTGTTGAAAACCTGAACCATTCAGAGATCAGTATTCTGGTTCTGTCGAAGGGAATCTAAGATAGGATATTCAATTTGTTTCGTTCCCCATTTTCTGTTCGCACTGAGACAGCCGTAAGAAAAATCCCATCGGGAGGAAATCCTTTCCTGTGCCGAACCCTGGTCTCCTGGGCCTAATTGGTGCCCTCAGCCATGAGTTTGGTCTTCAGTAGGGATTAAAAGCAGCTGCTTGCAATTTACAGCACCAAGAGGCAAACACAACCTTCACCGTAATTGGGGACCATTATTAAGTTGTCCCTCACATGTCATGTTTCCAGGCTAAATAATCTCTGTTTCTTAACCTTCCTTATTATCCTCATTCTTTAACCTGCGCGCCATCCCTGTGGCTGTAGGAAGGTGCGTTAGGTGTGAAATGAGACAAAGCTCAGGGAAACTGCTTCGTGAGCTCCACACACACACTAGAGCTCCCACTGGAGCCAGGGGAGAAGAGCGAGCTTCACCACATGCCTGGGATATTTTGGAAAATGGAACTACTGGACAAAGGAGAAGGCCCATCAGAGCTGCCCAGCAGCAGGGTGTTCGGGTCAGAATCAGGAGTTTCTGATGGTCTGCTTGTCGAGGGCGGTTAGGTTTGGAGATGGACTATGGCCGACCAGGTGTTGGCGGGGTCCAGCGTGTGTCCCTCGCTCGGGGTTCAGGGGCGCAGGCAAGAAGCCCGGACCGCAGAGAACAGGATGTGCAGGCCAGACGAGCTCTCCAGGTGGGATTAACTACAAGGTCAGCGTAAGTGAGCAAAAGAGCTCGGAGAGAAGGAGAGTAAATACTGAGCCACAACTGTGCTTCCCGGTGGGAGCTTCTCCTCACCCACGGGCACAGTCACGTCTCTGAGACTGACTAGGCCCCACGCGCCAAGGAAGTGTGCAGAGTCAGAAGTGTGAGGAACAACTGTCAGCAGCGTTTTACAAGCGCGCGTGCGCACGCACACACACACACACACACACACAATTAGCAATCCTTCAGCGCTCACTTAACAAACATAGATTGTGTGTTGTTGAAAACTTCAACTGAGAGGGAAGGTACTTTCTCTGAGCCCTTGCTGACTGAGTGCTGCCTGGTCCATGAATTGTTTTTTTTTTTTTTTTGCCAAATAAATAAACTCTATTAGGTATCTTTTTTTTCCCCTGGTATCTGAGATCAAATTCAGGACCTTGAACTTCCCAGGGAGGCCTACCGCCACTGAGGTAAATCCCAGCGCTCTGTTAAAGTTAACTGAGCTGAAGTTTTTCTCTTAACCATCCCACCATGTACCACATGCTCAATCATTATTTCGATCGGAGCTTTAGCCCCAAGAAAGTCCTTAAATTCATTTTTCTAGTGAAAGCAATATACAACATTCACAAGACTGGATAAGCCTAAGTAAGATATTCTTAAATTTCAGGTACTTTCCTGAATAACAAAGAAAACTTGAGGGAAATATAGGCAAGTCCTGCTTAAAGAAAGTTTTTCCATCATTCTACAAATATTAATAACTCCATGTTTTATCATTAAACAGGGCTGGATAGCTGAATGGAAGACAATCATAATCTGAGAAGATGATAATTACAACGCATTAGTAAAATTCTGTGGAGGGTAAAGGAAAATGACACCGAAAAGAAAGCTAATTAATGAAAATTCCATCAACCTTCCCATTAGTTAAATATATCCACAAATTTGCGCTGTGGATATTAGTAAAACTCTTTGGCAGTATGTAACATTTTATAGCTGAAATGTCCTTCTACATGACTTCTCACAAAGCTTTCTGAGGTACGAGAAAAGCAGAGAGCTTCCCGAGGAGCAAAGAAGCAAATCGGTATTCACAGTTAAGGACAGCCATGCCTCTCCTAGCAGCTGCTTTAGACTTTGTTTCTTGTAGGAAATTTCTCAGTGCAGCTTTGGCTTAAGAGTTGTCATTATACAAATCTGATAATGACAACAGGGAGGTTTTGGACCTAATTTTGTAGTTTTAAAAGTGACCAATGAAGTACTTAATCAAAGCTATTACAACATACACTAGAGTTGTATATTTGAATATCTATTCTCTTCAATGATACTCATGATATTATTATGTTAAAATACCTTTCTTTTAAAAGAAAAATGTTTAAAATAGCACAGAGGAAGAACCTGAAGAACAGGAGGAGTAAGACATTAAGCAGGAAGAAAGAAAACATGAGCATCACACAAAATAGTTTGAAATTTGAAAAATTAACTAGAAGACCAGACTCAGAAGTTTTTAGGTTAATTCCACTTGCCTTTTGAGACTGTTCAAATCAATAATCACAGATTTTAATAGTATATGAATTGTAAATCATGAAAGGTAACCATTCTTCCGAGGAAAGAATAGAATTCAGAATAACATCTGTATCTTAAGCAGGCCAGGAAAAGTAGAATTATGGATGTCAAGAGAACGTCTCCTGTTTTCCTTTGAGTGACAGAATCAGCTATCAACATTGTCATATAAACAGGCAGGTCTGGGATTAATTCTTCAGCCAAGATGAACACACACAAAAGACTTTTCAGAGAAGTTGTGCTTTGCTGCTTTCCCTGTGGCACTGGTCTTTAAAACAAACAAACCAACCAAAAAGAAAGGGGGAGTATTCTCAAACTGATGAAAACTATACCAATAAAGGCCCACAATTACTCATTTATAAGGGGAAATGGCAAACTATTCAGAAAGATCTGTCCATTCTATGGCCTGTATATATTTTTAGGCCATATTGGCTTACTGTTACTCAAAAGGAAGCTATGTGAAGCTATTAAACACCTAGTTTCATATAATAGGTGAAGTATTGGATTTAGGTTCAGTAGTGCATTCTGCTCTGTGTCTTGTTGGTATAACAATTGATGTGTTTCACCTTATTTACTCAGTATAAGTTGTTAACAATGACAATATCATTCAATTTGACAACCTTACAAATTATTGAATGACATATATATTATCTGAAGAGCTCCTTATCATCACACATTTCCATGCTCTGGCCCCATCTCCAGCTCTAACTCGGTGAAGAATATTTATTGCCTGAAAGATTCCATTGCTGTTTAAAAATGCTAATCTTCCAGTTTCGTGCATATATGAATGAAGTTGGTTAATTTTCACTTTTTCTTTTATCAGTACTTGCACACACCCTTCATCTTGCAGTGTAGTATAAACCATGGGTCATATCTTAACTCATATTCTTTTAAAGAAATAATTGATCAATGCCCATTGATGTTTCAATATAGTAGTTTAATGCAGAAATCTATTTTCAAGTTCTATCACATTCCTGTCTTTAAAAAAATAAAAGGAAACATTAAGTAAGCAATCACACTAAGGTATACCAAACATTTTCAGTCAAATCCCTAAATCAAATTAGAGAAGATAAAGAAAGATTTCTACATGCAGAAAAATAGTTTGTGACCCAAGGTTTGGTTTTATTTAAACTAGGTAAGTGTTATCTCAAATTATAATTATAGGCATATGTTTGAGGAAAAGCCAAATACTCAATGAGCAGAAGCTTCATTCTGTGTTTAGAATATCTAAATAGAGAAATTTAGGACTAGATTTTGTACTAATGTCGCTAGTGCCTTATTTTTTAGAGTCTTGAGCTCAAATTTTGTAATTAAGGGTGATGATTTTCTATTCAAAATTATCCTGCCTGTATCAACATAGATGCTACTTACATAGGACTACTTACTGAACATTGGTGTACTACCTCTCTTTATGTGTTGAGTACAGGTGATAATATGTGGTATAATGGGGTTCTTGCGAAGGTTAATTAAAATAGAGCAATTATTATTAAGTTACTGAACTAGGTGTGTGTGTGTGTGTGTGTGTGTGTGTGTATGTGTGTGTGTGCATGTAGTATATTCATTCAGGGTTTTAACTTACAATGAAAAAAGTTAGAGAAATCAGCTTAAAAATGGAAAAATAAGGCCAGGCCTGATGCCATATACCTATAACTCCAGCAGTCTAGAGGCTGAGGCAGAAAGATCACTGTGGGTTCAAGGCCAGCCTAAATCACAGAACAAGACCCTCTTTCAAATAGCCAATGAAGAGAAATGCAAAATGGAAGAACAAAAGTAAAGGACTTAGGAGAAATGTTAATTATAGCACCATTCTTATTTTAAGTCCTTTTTATGAGTGATATGGAGCAAGGACTTACTGCCCTGTATCCATAGAATTCAGCACATTGGCATAGTTTTGCCATAAGAGCAAACCAAAGAAGAGGAACTTTAATCTGTAATCAATGGAGCAGGAGGTGAGACCATGCAGAGTCAGACCAGTGGCTCTGTTCCATGAATATGAGGGAACTCGTGGAAAGGGAGAGGAAGGGAGGGCTTGTTGACTGTGTGACAAAGAGAGAAATATTCATGCCTCTGCACAGGTCACAGGTCACAGGTCACAGGTCACAGGCTTATTTGCAGGAGTTACTTTGTTCAGGAGGATTTGAAACTTTTCGTTTTGGAAGATTGTTGGCCGGATGATGTGGCTTCTGTTCATGTTCACTTTTGAAAAGCTGGTTTCAAGGATCCTTAAGTGGATTTGAAGACTTTTCCTAAAAAACAACTTAAGCACTTTGCTATTTAAAGAATTTATCTCTGGGTGTGCCCGAGCCAATTTCACAATTACACAACAAAGGTATTGTTTTACTAAGCAATAAATCCCTAGAATACTTTGATGTTGTTAAAGCAAATAATAACTATAGTGATCTGAAAGGCAGACGACTCTTGATGATAACAATAGTCATCATACACACCTACCTGTCCCGTGCCAAGTGTTGCTGGTGAGATTCCTTCCTCAGGTTTGCTTTTCCTTGGCTTTTGAAAAGAACCATGTTCCAGATTTCAACAGTGATATGACAAATAACAGCATAGTATGTGTGCCAAGGCACCGCAGCTTTGAATAGTAATTACAAAATGACACTAAGTAATAGTGTCTATGCAAAAGGCCCACGTGAATGTCCAGCAAGAAGACCAAGGCCACTCTCAATTAGTGTGACCACATTGGCCCCACTATTCTCATTGTAGCTCACTGTTTCTTCTCTTCTTGAAAGCCAGGGAGCTTATCACAGTCCCGTAAGTGTCAGTGTGCTGTAATGATCACTCCTCAAGAGAATGAACACGGTGGACAAGATAAATACCGATAGCTTTCATATCATTTGTATCTGCTCAGAGTTGTGTCTTGATTTCTTACATCAAACCAAAGACTGTCTCCTCTGGAGCAAGCTACCCTTCCATTAGTTTATAGCCTGTGCTGTCCGCATTCTCATCAAAACAGATAGCAACACACGGGGATTTGCAATACTCTGTGAGTGAATGGATCTCTGGATGCTTCTGTGTTCGCTTCCTTGATCTTCTGACCACTTGCATCTCTGAATGTTGTGCTGTGACTTCCCTAGTGTTTGGACCAGTTCTCCCTGGGCGAACTTTGCCATCCCATAAACTATGACCATATGCTGTACATGATTAGTATCATAATGCTGAGGACCCTCCAATTCTGCCTTTGCTGTTGTTTCTCACCTGTGTACCTGTCCTTAGCCCTTGAATAGTCTTTATTTTCTTCCTATAACTTAAAATGAAACCACTACTGTAGCTAATAGTGCCTTATATTCAACTCTTCCTGTTTGAATTACAGTACAGTTTTCCCCACCCAATCAAATTTCGATTGCTATTCAAATGCACCCGGTTGAACTGTACCTTAAAATGTACCTCTTATTGTTGAATAAAAACCCTTCAAAAAGATTAAATGACATTGTAACAAAACAATAATTTATAAGTAGAAGGGTGTCTTATCACATGCTAAGCCATGGAATTAAAAGAAGTACTTTCTCAAATAAATCAAAATATTCACAGCTCAGAAAGATGCATATGATTAATTCATATGCTGAGATAGATTATCACTCTGGCCTCCCATAGCAATATGTCTGTAATCTTTACTTGAATTTCAAGAGAAGCCATTTAATTTCTGCAGTTAAGTAACTGAATTAAAGTAAATGTAGGAACATTTTCTAACAAACAGGGAAGAGAAAAAGCACTAATATTCTTCTATATGCCTTAAAATTATGCACTCAATCTTAAAAGTGATAAAGATATTATGATCAAAGAAGAGTTGTGAAAAGCGATGTGTGATCATTAAGTTATGCATAACTGGCAAGGTCTGAAGTGATTTTCATCTGTGAATTTGTTGAAGGGATAGACTCAAATGTCGATTGCACTAAATGAGAAAACAGTGATTGAATAAATAAATATATGCTATATTCTGATACTTTAAAGATCAAAAGCAAAAGCATACACTTAATGACATATACTCCTAGCAAATTCTTATGAAATTATAATACCTCTTTATTATTTTTGGTAGCTTAAAAATAAAAATTGGCTTTGGGAACAGGTCATGCTGGTTCTGATAGCTGGAGTGTCACAAAGGCTCATTTCTCCTGGCAAAGCCCTTCAACTCCAAAGCTGTCATCTTAAAAATGTCTAAGAAACCCTTCTTCATCTCCTTCTGCTGATCCTCGATGATTTCATCCACCGTGATCTTTGTGGTCTGTGTCTGACTACCCGGGTCCCCTCTCACACCCCTGCCCCCCACCCTCAGCCCAGCACCCTACTGCATCACTCTAACACACCATCATGCCAGTGGAACAGTGTATGTTCTTCTGTTCATTTCCCTTTTATATGTGCCGTACAGACAGAACACTGTGTCCTCAAATGTATCTACTGGACAAACATTTAATGACTAATGTTCTGGCATTGGGAGGTGGGTCTTTTGAGAAGGAATTAGATTCCTAGGTGGAGACCTCTTGGACAGAATCTGTACAACACACGTAGAAGAGGAGACACACAGCAGTGGCTTCCTCCCTGGGGCCTCTGCCATTTAATGGGGGCAAGAAGATCACCATTTGCAAACCAGGAACAGGCCCTAACTGTTACTCAGCCATGATGATGATATTGGAACTTCCACGGTTTAAGAACTGGGAGAAATGAGTTTTTGTTGGTTAAATTACTCAGCTGATGGCAACAGGAAATGGCAGTCCAAACAGAGTAAAGCAGTAGTTTTCTTTTATACTTGTGACAACTCATTATTTTGGTCTATTCGCTTTCTGTCTACTGAGTTTATTGTAAACTTCACAAGGACACTTTTTGCACCAATTTCTTTGTATCCTCAGCACCTGCAATAGGAGCTGGCAAACAGAAGACCAGTGGATTTCTGTTGTGTTAGGTTAATAAGGCAAGATTTCTGACCCAGACCAAGGTGCTGAGGGAACAGAGAAAGAAGAGGCTTTAAATAATATCCATGGTATTTGCAAAAGAAACATGGAAATTCCCTGATAATTACTGGTTTATCCTTCTGTGCTCAAATTGTTGAGAAGGTCTTTTAAGAATTTACTATGAACCCACACAGAATGTATTGTGTATCATGTACTATTATTCTGTGCTTTAGGAATATTATTTCCTTAACCATTATGTGGCAGTTGGATGTACAAGACACACACATCACCACTGGATGAACTCACCCAGAAGGGGAATTATGCATTTTACCTGATGACATTCTCACTTAAGGAGCAGAATTAGCCCAACAACTAAGGTTGCCTAACTATGGGCTCCACGTGCTTAGTGATTCCCCTACTCACACCACAGGATGAAGGGAGGGGAAGAGCCAGGAGTAGCTAGGGATGAGTTCAGCCGAAAGAGAGGATGATACATCTATAATAGCAATGTCTTATTTGGGAATCCAGAGTCTTATAAGAATTGTATTTAGTTATGTACTTATTTGGGCAAGTCACTTCAGGAACTGTTGGACGAGTTCCAGTTATTTGTTGAACACTACCCTCTGCAATATCAAATATCAGGATTGTTCTCTAAGGGCCCAACATCAAATGGCACGTTTAAACTCCTTCACTGAACAAATAATACTGCGAATGCTTCTGGGTGTGACGCATTGCAGTTAGACTAGTCTACCAGGTTAATGAGGTGTAAAGATCCTAGAAAAAAATAGTTACAACAGATAAGGACCTTAGGATAAATTGGTGGGAGTGGTGGTTTTAATGCCTTTTTAGAATTTTGAAGGAGGAAGATTCTTCTGGGGTAATTAATTAAAACTGAGTCAGGCCATCAAACAGATATCAACAACTTGCAATGAATAAAGTGAGTATAAGATAGAAATTAAATATATGTATGACATAGAATTTATAGTTCAGAACAAAAATGATTTTCAGTGCAGTTCATAAAAATGTACCTATATTTTGGTTATAGTTTCTGGCTGCTTTAAACAGTGAATGGTTATTTGGATTGTAATTCTTAGATGAGTGGGTTAATTCAGTAACTCTTAAAAACATGATGGCCTCCAATTGAGAAAGCATTTAGTCTTTCTTTAGAAGAAACGCGTCAATATGGACATACATTTTAAACCTATATTTGGAGTATAAATTGACAACTAGTATAACATATTACTCTTCTCTGGGCTTGTCAGGCCTCAGTTATTTGGATGAAATACAACATAACACTGTTTGCATATATCCTGAGAGTACGGTTAACAGGAAACAACTTTACTTCATTATACACTGGGGTGGAAGCACATCAATTAAATTATACAACTTTTAGAAAGAAAAAGACCCAGAAAATTTGGAAACTATATGAATGCTCCTTTTATAAAAATTTACATTCATGTTATTCCTGTCACATTCATGTTATTCCTGTCTCTTTAAGAGGGGATGCTTTTAGATGTGTATGATTTTAATGTAATAGAAAGGACAAGGTCATCCAAACCAGGAAATTTAGATATGGGGCTAAAATCCTCTCCAACTTCTAATACTATAATTTTGTTGCAAGGGAGTCTTCTTTGAAAAACTCATGACTCATGCACTTTGGGGGCCACATGGAGGTCAAGGAAGAGTGGTTATGCAAGTTTTGATGATGGGAACTGGTTGTATATTTATTTTCTCCTCACAGAAAGCCAAAAGAAAAAAAAAGAAGAAGAAGGGGGGAGGGAGAGAGACAGAGAGAGAGAGAGAGAGAGAGAGAGAGAGAGAGACAGAGAGAGACAGACAGAGAGATAAGAAAGGAGTGATATGATGCCATATGAGAATTTTACTAGAAAAAATCTAGAGAATTGTCTGTGGGCCAACATTCCAAGCATCTATCATTTGAGATAGTGAGATTTTATTTTTCTCAATTCACTTCTGTTAGGTTGGAGCAAAATTCTCTCTCTGTTCTGTGTCTAACTTATTTGCGATGTGCCTGGCAAGCACCCAGGATTCCTTTTGTGCTCCTTGACTGTTGGTGGCAGAGCACGCATCATCGTACAGTGTAAGAATCAATCCCTCTCGTTTCTTTCTCTTTTTTTAAAAGGAAAAAAAAATATTTTTTCAGAGACACTGGGGAATTCATTTCTTTAAAAATATTGAGAATTGTCAATAGTAAATCAGAATCGGTGTCGAGAATTAACAAAGAATCTAGTTAGAATTTCTACATGAAAGAGTGTAAGAAAGGAAGTCAGGGGCCAAGTGTTTGGGGTCGGGCTCTCCTGACCCGGATTGAACCTCGGTGAGCTCTCCTACCCAGGCCTTCCTGAGGACCCCGGAGTGGAGGTAATTCCTTTTTGGGTAGATCTGTTCTGGGCATTCCATTCTGCACATTCTGTGCAGGATGTATAGGTGGCATCAATCCCATCGATTCCAGCACCTGACAATACCCAGAGAGTCCAACTTCTGTAGATGGGAGGGGGCTGCAGTATCACCCCTCCTTGGGAAGTACCAGGGTGACAGCCTCTAGCTACCTTCCAGATCAGTGGTTCTGTAATTCTAAAATCCGCCCCACAGCGTGAAAGTACCTAGACACACTTAATAGAGAATATGACTAGCAAGGCAGCAGTACTTAGAGTTCTATTGAAAATTACTGGCACTAGGCCCCACACCAAAAAAGAGGAGAGAAAAAGCCTTCCAGAGGAGGTGTTTCTAGTTTCGTCAGAAGAGTTGGGAAAGGGAACATGAAAGACGAATTCCTTTGTGCCCGGGGAACTTCTCCGATCCTCACCAGCCCCACTAAACACCTGCGCAGCACGCACACCGTTCCTTTCCCATCAGCCCTCTGGAGTCTATCACGGGTTCATTAAGACCCCAGCCACCCAGCTTTGTTCAGACTGCTTGAAAGTACTTTGCAGTCAGCACCCAATCACATTTGCATACTTTTAACTTCTCTTCAGATAATTTGCCTGCTGTAGCTGAGAAGAAAAATCATGCTATTCCTTGTTCCCCCTCTTGTAACTACTCTATGGCCAGGCACGGCCTGTGCATTTTTGCTCCTTGGGAATGTTATTTTCTTTCAGCGCTCTACTAATTGCTTGCGATCTCTCTCCCAAGGCGGGGAGGAGAGAAATTACCCTGGGGTCTTGGTACAATGGAGCCCAAGATGTCTGTTTCCAGCCTGATATGTAAGTAGCTACTTCGCACTCTGTTTTCTCCTTTTAAAAAATAACACATTTGGGTGGAATGATGTAGAATAAGGTTCAACTACAGGCCACAGGTATATTTTTTAAGTAAGGAGACTAAAGGATATCCAGGAGATACACTTGGATTAGGAAAGAAAAATCATTCCCTATTTAATTTAATAAGTTGATATTTCCTTTAGAAATATTATATTTGGACTGAAAGACCTCCGCCTGAAGTCAATATACATTTGGATTTTCCCCCTAGATCTACATTTTTATTCCAGTTGTGAATTGACATTGAACAAAGCATCTGTCTTGATTTTGAATCAGTAAAGCATGTTCCACATATCATCAGTCCATCCTACCACCCAGATCAAAGGCATGTGTACCTTGGAAGGCCAGGAACCTTTGGACATTACTTTTCACTTATTTTAAAACAAGGAAAAGACATACTCCTCTCCAAGGGTGTGCATTTTGTGGTTGTCTTCTTGGATGCAGTGACGGCTGTGATAGTCCTAGAAATGTTTTAGGATCCATGCTCCTCTTGTGAAAATTCAGTGAAAGCAAGTAGTACCTGGGAGTAGCCAGCGCTTGCCTGTATAGCTTACTAGGCCTGTGTATGGGGTTCTGAGGTCTGGACCACGAGCATGTAGAGCCGGTGTTTAGGAAACTCCCTTCTTTTCAACAAAGCCTCAGTCTGGAGGTTGGAATGGTGAATTCCACGCAGTTAAGCTGTCTGTCTCTTAATCCAGGGAAAGGGATTAATCTGTTTAGTAGTAAATAGATACGTTTCTGGGAGCCAAGAATTTTATCCAGTGGGTTCATTTTCCAGTTCTAATAATGAAATATGAATACAGTGAATGAAAGCATCATGGAACTGGCACAATTTTTCTTTTGAGAAAAAAAAAACTACCTCTGCAACTGAACTCTGAAGCCCCATCGAATGTGGTATTCATTTATCACACCACTAAACATATTGGGAAAGCCTAGAGATAAAATTTGAGGCATCAATCTGTTTGGCTAATCTTCGCTTCCTTTCTGATTGAAAAATATAGACATACATTTTTCTTCTTTTGTGTCAGCATCATAACCAACTCTGCTTCTCAACGTCTGCCCAACATTCCTCCTTCTCCTCCCTCCTCGCTGCTAAACAGACTCCATGTGGACCACGCGGGTTTCACTCTGTTAGTTCTGGCAGTCTGTCGGGTTACTTCAACACGCTGGATGGTGGCAAAGAAGGTGCCTTTTCACGTGATCTTGCAATGGAAATGTTTTGGGAATGTTCAACTCTTCTGTTACATTCAATACACACACACACACACACGCACATACACACACACTTATTGAAGTTCCAATGGCTTTATTTTTAATGGAAAAACCAATGCTTCACTGCAGAATTTTGACAAATGATAAAAAGAATTCAGAAGCTCTTGTGAATGAAGAGCCTTTTTTTTCTGAAAGGGCAAAAGAGACTTTATAAGTAGATTAAAATTACTTCCTAACCCATACTGTAAAGGGCAAATTATTCTCTAAAAGATGAAGTTTGATATAATCACATAAAGTAATAATATCTAGCACATGAAAAAACAGTGTAATTGAGATAAGGAATGAGTTTATTGTTAGAATATGCTTGCTTATTGGACATTATGTTTAAAATGGTAAGGTGATTTTATAATTTTAAATTCAAATTTGTGTTCTTTTTGAGACAGGGAGGGAAAACTTCAGATAAATGTGTTGGTACAGCTGTACAGCCCAAAGTGCTACTGGGCACAGTCCGGAGATGGGGAAGCCCTACAGACACCCAGCTCGTGAACAGGCAGGAAGAGATCTTCCCATTGGGCAAGAGGTCAGGTGATAAACAATTTTATAGGATGAGAGAACTCTTCGACTTAAAGGTATAAGTTGTTCCAGGATGCTTCATGTTTTATTTGTGTCCTTTCACTGACTAATGTCAAAAAGACAACAAAATGCACCTCCAAAACGTAACAGCCCTATAACTGACCCAAATGTTCTACAACTGAAGGGAATGTGAAGAATGTCACAAACTTTCACACTGTATATACAGAAGACATATTTCTTAGAACTAAGCCCCGGAAAATTTTCTTCGGAATCAGTAGCATTTGTTTCTACAGAAGAACAGCCTGCACACGTAACCACCGATTTTGTGACACATCATGTTTGCTTCAATATAATGTGATCTGTTTTTAACGTTCACTCAAAACCTTAAGGAAAAGTATTTAGGAAGATAGCAGCTAGCTCAGTATATGTAAAACCTAAGACAAAAGTTACAGTAAGCCACTTGCTTGCAAGTGTCATGTGGGTACTAGGCCAGGATGGTAAATTACTTCATATGGGACTATTTGTTTCTTTAAAGTATATTCATACCTGTAAATATCCTTTTCAATTATAAAATATTTTATTGTCTTTACTTTCTACCTTTCAGAAGAAGATCCAGTCATTCACTCATTCATTCAACCTGTCATTATTTCTTCAAGTATCTTGGGAACATTTTCAATATGCCCGAAACCTAGGAATTCAAGTTCATCACCCTTTCCTTACAATGCTAGAACCCTAAAATTTCTGAGCACAAAAAGTTTTCATGGCCTATCCGGGGCAGAATCTGACTTACCCTCAACGCATTTTGCAGAAAACTTGAGTGGATTTAATGTGAGTACGTTTTTAACCTTCATCTATCTTTCTTAATATGAATAGTCACATACTTTGCTGCAGAATTATTGATATCCACTATTACAGTCATGCCAAGATCACTTTGGGATATTATATAACATAATATATGTGAAAGGGAAACTTGTCATTTCAAGTACTCTGACCTCATGAGTTTTGGGAAAGGGTCTAATGGGTCTACTAGTCTTATAACATTTAAAGGATGAGCACTTTTCACATAAAAGGATATACTTTGCTCTTCAACAAAAACAATATAACGGGACAGCATGTTGCATTCAGAAATCCCCATCCAGACATGTATCCCTGTGAAATGTTGCCTGCATGTGTGTGGCTGACATTTTTTTTCTTTTTGGAGTGAAAAGACTCATTCTCTTTCTTTGAAGAACAGAGGACCCCTACCAAGAAGACACAGCAACATCCTGTCAAACAGTGGTAAGCAGACTCTGCTCATGTGGTCTAAAATAAAAATAATTAGAACGTGGTGTGACTGAAGCCTCCAGCTTCCCTTCCTGAAGAACAGAAAAGGACAGAGTGACAGGGTGGGGTTTCAGATTTCAGTCTTCCTGTCCTGAAGACACGGATCAACTGAAGAGTCTGGACTTCAGAAAAGGAAAACAAAAAGATTCGAGTATTTGCAAGGAGAGAGGAAGGTAGGAGCTCATGGCTAAAGACATCACAAAGTGGTGTGTCTTTCATACTTTCTTCTCTATGGAGGATTTTCCAACCTCTCACAGGTGCTAAAGTTCTCAGGTTTCTGAATTAATACACTAAAAGCCACCATGTGAATTAAAAGAATAACTACTCTATTGAATAAAATTCATGGTGGAAATGTTTAATTATTGAAACACTCCCAGTCTTAAGTCATTATGGTGGATATGCATTATCTTTTATAATTTTTGCTCAACTAGTGGTTGGGTAATTTCTCCCTTAACCAGCAGAACAAAGAGAGGCAGTGCTTTTTTTTTCCCCAATACTATGATCAAATTCAGGCCCTTGTGCTTCCAAGGTAGACACAGTAACAGTTGAGCTAATATCCCCAGCCTTTTAATAACTGTGTACATGGAACCACTTGGAAAGTCCAGACAGGCATTTGCAGAGGGCCTATTCCAGTAAGAGACCGAAGCTAATTCATTCAGAAAACCTCTTGTGTTCCACAAGTAACAACTGTGACTGACTTCCGGAACTACATCAATGGACCAATATTAATTTGTATTTAGATTGATGGGCTTTGAGTTAAAGATAAGTCTTCCAATGAAGAAAATAAAATGATTAATGTCCCATTCCTACCCATAGATTACAATACAGGTGTGCAAAGTTGAAATGAAAGAAGTGGTATTCCATGCTTTGTAATTTAATCGTTCACTTAAAGAATATGAAAGGGTTAGAAAATACAGTTAGCTTCTGGTGGTAGAAAAATAAAAGATGAAGAATTTGAGAGGATGCTCCTTCACTGTAAATAACTTGCTAGAATAATTTGGACATTTTGTGTAACTATGGAAAGTCATCCAAGCATGTAACACACACACACACACACATGTGCGCGAGCACACACACACACACACACACACACACACTGTAGTTCAGGCTGTCCCTGAGCTCACTATGTAGCTCAGGCAAGCCTCGAACTCAGCAGTCCTCTTCCCTCTGCCTCCCGAGTGCTGGGATTACAGGTGTGAGTCACCACACCCCAGCATTTGTGGTATTTGGTACTGACTGCTGGTGGGCGTGGCCATCACGCCCAGTACTGTGGTGTGTGGTTGCCTGGGACTGAACCAGAGACTTTATGCTTGCTAGGTAAGCGCCGGAACCACTGAGCTAAATCTCCAGCCCCATTCCTGTATGTTCCCTACTTTCTGGTAACCCTCCTTTGGGAATGTCTTTACATGTGCAGTCGTGGCTGCCTCCGTGGCCCAAACAACTCCAAATATTTATAATTCATGTATGTTTTGACTTAGGAAACAAGCCAGAAATCACATGGTGCCAGACTCTGTGAATCAGGTGAGTGAGGACAAACTATGCCCTTTCGATTTAAGTGGCTATAAATGTTTTGAGTTGATTTGGGGTATCCAGCCAGCCACAAAATGAGGAGCATTTTTAGGGGGATTAATAGCAACATGTCTTACTGTAATACTGAAGCAATTTTACTTAATTATTCAGTGCATGTTTTGATTGCACCTCATAGTACACCCTGAGCTTTGACCTTCGTGTGAACTTAAGGGTTACTGCAAGACTTCACACCCTGCAAAATAGCACAAACCCTTACATCGTACAAAAGAGAAACTCATATGTGATACTGTGGACATATCTAAGCACTACCCCCAGCCCCCTCTGAGGACAATTGCCATCACACAGAACTGAATTCACTCGTGCATGCGTATGGGCTCTTCTCCCTCTATATCTCTGGAAATTGGGGTTGAGGCAAAGAGGCAGCCAGTCCCTTGAACAAAGAATATAAATATCTGGGATGTGTGAGGATGAACAGCAGACTACTCTAGGGCAGAGGAAGAGGTGTGAGATGGGTAGAATGAAAGTCAGGGCCTGCGGAGCCTCATGGAGGCTCCTGGTACAGCTCTACTGCAAGTCCTATAAAATATTCTTGGCTCTGTGAATAATATTTCTGTTCAGGAAAAGCAGCTTTCATTTCACAAACCATCTTGTCCTGAGGAAAATCACTTCCTATTCCTTAGTAAGTCCTCAGCAGTCTCAGTTTACCCACTTGACTAACAGTCTATGTTCAGTTATTCTTTACAAGGCTGGTGTGGAAAACCCTCTGGTATCTGCCCATTGGCGATTAGCCTCCCACAAATCTTCAATTTCTGCCGAGTCTACCATCACTGGAGCTAAAGGCACTATTTTGTTCCCATAGGATTGATTCATATTACAAGTAGACCCCAAAGATTTGAACCCTGCAAAAATCTCCCATCATATCTGCCATGGCAGAACATGTGTTTCTGCCCTAGTTCCACAAATCTGTGATTGTTTCTGTTCATCGATGCCCCTGTGCTTCTCACGGGTCTGAAGAGTTTCTTTTGGAGCAAGCAGGAGAGGAGTGAGGGAAAGGCCTCAAGTTGCTTCACTGGCCAATTTCAGTGGTCCTGCAGCCTACTCTTCACATGATAAACTATCACCTTATAAGTCACAGACTCATTAAGATCATCAGGGGTGCTTACTATTAAGAAGAGTAAACCTTTAAGCTAGTGCAATATGACTGCAAAGAAATATTATGTCGGTAAATATCTCTTTTTCAATGTATGTATTTTGTGGATAAGTCTCTAGTTTGAAGACTTACATTGGTATATTAAAGAGACTTGTATAATTTCATAATCTTGCCCCAATATTTCCAAAGCTTTGTTACATTAATTTTTCAAAATAAGTAAATAAAATTGAAGTGATTGTTTTCATTATCAATTTTTTATACACTGAGTTTATTGATACATTTTAGGAATACATTATGTTCACATAATAAAGGATTTGAGTATTTGGATGATTCATCTTTGCTTCTACAGCTGGTTGTGGTCCATTCCAGATCAAATCTACTATATTGCCTTGTTTTGCTTTTTATTATTAACAAAAATTTGTTAAAACAGGTGAAATATATTGGTGACTGTTATAACTTATTATCACTAGATTTTGGGGTTATATTCAGTAGACAACTTCATCTGACAATGATCTTATCAAAGTGTTTCCAGATTAGATTTGATGAATAACTCTAGCTATCTATGCTATTCTTTTCTAAAATATTTCATTAAATAACTGAAAGACATTAGGACAGGAAAAGAGTTAATTCTCAAGTAAATTATACTTATGTCTAAATGGAGTTAGGCAGGCTCTTTAGAGTTCTCATTTGGCTGGTTATTTCTGCAAATAAGTGCAAATACTACATAAAGTCCAGACTAATGTATTTTGTATCACTAAAATTCTAATTGTAATACTTATGCTTCTTTTCTGATGTGTATCTTAGATTGACAGGATACCAATTTTTAGCAACTGCTTAAAGTATAATACAAAGCCCTTTGGGAACATATTTAATGTCTGCCTCTCCTTAAAATTTCATAGCCCTCTTTCTAAGCAATTGTGACATTCAAAGAAATTAGGAAAAAGCAGTTCAAATTCATCATAATTATTGGAATTGATAGAAAGGTTATCTATTTTTTCCCCCAGAAGTCCGCCTTGCAGAGGCAGGGGTCATCTGTAGTGCAACACCATAGATTACTATTGGAAGATGTACCAGAAGTGGATATATACAGATGGGTGACATTCACATTGTTCAAAACAGATCAGGAGAGACAGAGACATCATCTAATTCGTTTCCTTCCCAGAGTCCTATCTCTTGACCAATATCTTACTAAAGAATTAATTTTCGTGCTTTGGATCTGTATCTTTGGAAAGGAAAGGCAGAAGTTATTCTCAACCATCCCATTCACTCACCCTCTCTACTTGCCTAGGTCTGTCACTATGACTCAACTCAGACCAATGTGCTGAAGAATAGACAAAAGAGCTATCAGATTTGGGTGGCAGATGGGAAAAGCTGCACAGCCAAGTTTCTGTTGTGCAGAGAATCATCAGGGATACATATGCTTCCTGTGATCTCACAGCTGACCATTTTCGCCCCCTAAAGTACCATATACGGTGTCTACAAAGATACTTCTCTCCACTATTGAGATTGTTCATTGAGTACACATGGACTCTCGTCATGGAAAAACACACTAGAGAATACGAAGAAATACAACTTTTCCAGGGTCCAAACAATTATCTTGTGTTTATGCAAAATCGGTGGCCCTTTTAAACCCTATTCCCAAGTAGCATAACAAACAAATAGGAATGCCTCGTGGGACAAAGACAATGCCACATGGACATAATTCATAAGTTAATTAGCACCATCCTCTGAGCCAAGTAGTGACAGATGTGACTTCTGCTTCCGGGAGGCAAAAGGAAGAAAGGAAAACAAAGGTGAGGTGTTTTTTTTTTTTTTTTCTTTTCTCCACAGAGGTTTGTGTTAAACAGGTCACATTGATTAGAATAGAACAGAATTTTAATAGACAAAAATATCTTTGGGGAGCTAGTTATACATGTGAACAAATGTGAAAACAATGCAAAAACACACACGAAATCCCCCAACTAAAGCAACAGTTAAATGTCTGCAGCACAAGGAGGCATTTGTACTTCAAGAGTGGTGTAGAGCACTGAAACATTTGTTGTATTAAAATGTCTATGTGCCTTACATGTTACTGAAAAGTTTTCTATAGAAATAAAAGGAAGAGCTATTTAAATGGGCAAATTTTTATAACATGTAGAGTTGGCAGTCGAAAAGAATAGTTCAGAGTAATTCATCGGAGTTGTTCCATTCTGTCAGGAGATGGCACACGAGTGGATCTGCTACCACGACTGAGAGCTACGTGTTTGTCTGTTTTGACTCTGACTGGGATTATCTACGACAATGAGCTGATGGAGAAGTTGATTAAAAACATAGCCACCTCTCAGGGTTGTAAGAATTCAGCATCTATTGGCGCAACCCTAAAAACAGATCAATGGACACACACAAAAACCGCGTAGGAGCAAATTCAAGTGTTTTCTTTCCCAGCCTGGAGCCTGAATTGGACATTTTCACACAGGCAGTTTATCGGGATGTGATCTTAAGAGTAACTGCTTCAGGGGCAGGAGGGGAAATAAGATTGAGGCCAGGGAGAAATGGAAGCTCAAAGTCAGTTGCAGTACAGGTCCTGGCTAACCACACAGTGAATTCAGACCGCAAGGCTACCTTAAAAGCAGTTTCACATCAAAGTTCAGCCATTGGGCTCTCCTTGCCTCTTCCAATCACACGGATGAGTGAAGTTTTTAAAAATTACAGTAAAAGACACATGGCCGTGAATAGTACTTAAACCACTTACCCCAGTCTTGTTCCTCTCTGAAGCAGCTCTGGAAGTTCTTGTTCACAAATGTCTCTATGAAGCATGATCCAGAGAGTGGTGAATGCTGCTGTCCTCGTGGCCTGCAATGGGAAACCACGCAGAAAAGTGTTATTGTGGGTGGGTCCTCATTCACTTCACTCTGGCTGTGAAGTCACAATGACCATAAAACAGAAATGCCTCGAATGGATCGAGAAACGCGTCACCCAAACGCTCTGAGTAAAGACACTCATGAAAGAAGATTTGCAGAACTGCTCCAGAAAATGGCAAGAAGAATGGGATAAGTGTGTTTGAAGTGTAAGAGAAATGGCAATATGATTTTACATTATACATTTTTTTAAAGTTAAAATGTTCACTGCATATTTTTTCACATCTTCTCTGTTAGCCTATTACAAACTATGGAAGTTTAAATTCATAAAAAGAGCAAAACTAATTTTTTTTTTATTTTTTGAGACAGGGTCTCACTTTGTAGTTCAGGCTGGCCCTCAGCTCACTATGTAGCCCAGGCAAGCCTCGAACTCAGCAATCCTCCTGCCTCTGCCTCCTGAGTGCTGGGATTACAGGCGTGAGCCCGGTACTGTGGTTTGTGGTATTGATTGCTGGTGGGTGTGAGTCTCGATGCCCAGCATTATATGTGGTTACTGGGATTGAACTCAGGACCTTGCGCTTGCGAGGCAGGCACTGGAACCACTGAGCTAAATCTCTGGCCTGCAAAACTAATTTTTTAAAAAATAATTTGATTTAGAACCAAATAATTTATGTAGGTTGCTTATTACCAAAGCATAGTGTTTATACCAGCAACATCACCATCACCTAGTAATTTGCCAGAAATACAAATTCTTAGATTTCACCTCTGAACTACTGAAGCAGAAGCTCTGGGCTTTGAGCCAGAAAGCTACTTTTAAGAAATCCTGTGGAAGTGTCTGTGGCACTTTACAATCTGAGGACCACTGACTCATTGGAGTACTTTTAATTTTTTTTTTTTTCTTTTTGGAGACAGGGTCTTGCTTTGTAGTTCAGGCTGGCCCTGAGCTCACTATGGTGCCCAGGCAAGCCGCCGCAAACTCAGCAATCCTCCCGTCTCTGCCTCCCGAGTGCTGGGATGACAGGCGTGAGCCACCACGCCCAGTATTATATGTGATAACCGGGATCGAACTCAGGTCCTTATGCTTGCGAGGCAGGCGCCGGAACCACTGAACTAACCCTCCGGCCCTACTTTTAAAATTTAATTTGATAGTTGGGGGGAAAAATAGAGCTTTTCGAAATGATTCAGAACTGTGTGAGTGGGTTGAACCTAAGATAGAATCACATGCATAGTTGGACTTAGTTTTTGTTTGTTCCACACAGCTCTTCCTTGAGCATTGGACCTGGTTTCTCCTCTACATGCAGTCATATGTGGCAGCTGTGCACCTGTGGTAAATAGTCTGCACTTCATCCAACTATGACCTGAGCGTGTGCTAACCGGGAAGAATATACCTTTTCAATTGGACTGATGGGGAGAAATAAGGAACCTTAAGAATGGCAAGGATTTCTACTACAGCAGGCATCAGCAAGACCAGGAAATAGCTTGTCTCAGGTTTAATGATGATAACATTGCCAAGATCGTATTTAAATTTAAGATCATTCAAAGGGTATTTCTGGATGAAAACTTCATCCTGTAAGTTTCCACTCAACCCTTTCTTGTTGAACTTTTCGTGCCTGTTGACAGCTGGAATGAAGACTTTTTAGCAGGACATATGAGTCAGAAAGTGCGGCAGGCTAAGTCACAGGCCTGTGCACAATAGAGAATGGATAGAGTGAAAGTAATCATTTTAAGTTGAAAACCTAGACAGTTCACCTTTACCAAGAGGCCAAAGTTAACATTGCCAGTTATCAGTCATGCTGATTATATCTAAGTAAGACTTTCCTTTATATGGCTGCCTCCTTCTTAACTCAGGATTTGTTCTCATGATAACTCCTTGGAGACCACTCTGAGAAAACATACAGGTGTATCCCACCCTGCTCTGGTATCTTCTGTGTAAATACCTATTCTACATTATCCACTGACTTACCAATACACAAAAAATTATTCTACCTTGGGCTGGAGGGTTAGCTCAGTGGTTCCGGCGCCTGCCTTGCAAGCGCAAGGACCTGAGTTCGATCCCCGGTTACCACATATAATGCTGGGCGTGGTGGCTCACGCCTGCCATCCCAGCACTCGGGAGGCAGAGATGGGAGGATTGCTGAGTTCGCTGCGGCTTGCCTGGGCACCATAGTGAGCTCAGGGCCAGCCTGAACTACAAAGCGAGACCCTGTCTCCAAAAAGCAAAAAAAAAAAAAATTATTCTACCTTGTTTCTGTTTTGTTATGGCTTTCTTCATTAAGTAAGGAACACCAGAAGAGTAACTTATTTATATTATCCTTTATTATCTAGTAAGGACTTAACACAGTACCTATCATGTTAAGCACACAATTGACATGCCCTGGCCTATTACAAGCCACAAATGTCAAAAAACTTAATTTTCATTCAGTTTTACCCCCAATCCATCACCTTTTCACCAAGCCACCATTTACTTGTACATAAATGACATTTTCACAATGAAAATTGTGTCTTGCAGTGCAGTAGAGTGGTTTACATGTGGCGGAATCTCAATAATTTTAGTAAGGATTCAGATACTATGAACACTGGATTTAAAGATGAGAAAAGAAAGCTTCTAAGAGATTTTTTGTTTCAAATTGATAAAATGAGCAAATTGCACCATTGCCTAGATTGGACATTCAGTCTCGTCATCATTTGTTAGCAGTAGTTAGAATCAGTGGAAGATGAAGCCTCTGAAGTATCTTTCCAAATTCTGGGTTTTCTGCCCTGAACTTCGGAGACACAGGTACAGTAAGCAGAGGCTGGATCCCAATTTATCATCTTAGCTCATCCCAGAGATCTATGACAGCTGGTTCAAATGCTCCTGCAGGAGATTTTGTGACACAGACCACTCTGAGGCCATAAGGTGACAGCGGTGGGTGGAGGGAAGTGACATTGTAGGAAAACCCCTGATGAAGCCCTGATTGCCTATGACCAAAGCCACGGTACAGGGAATGATTCATAGTCAATAAGAACACTTCCTGCAGCCTGAAGGTCAATTCAGATCAACCCTAATTCTGATCGGCCAGTCGGCACAGATGAGATCAGAGCTCCAGTGTGTCTGGTATCGGGGATATCACTGCCCTTTTTTGATAGAATGACAGGCTCTTCACCCAGGAAGGAAGCAAGGAGCAGCTTTCTGGGATGTGGAGATGGAAGCCAACTTTTAATCTAAGAGAAGGACTTGCCCTTGATGTGCCTCACTTCTGACAGGAGGACTGCAGCTGCTTGTACTTGGGCTTAAATTGGAGGGAAGGAAAGGGAGGGTCTGTCATTGGCTGGTGATGGATTTTCATCAGCTCATAACAAAGCTGAGCAGCTGAGACAAATAAATTTAATGTCATTTTAAAAAAAGAACAGTAGATTCATTTTTGGCAGCTAGATTCAATCCTACGCAGGTAAAGCTAACATGATTTCAATTGCCACAAGAACCTTCAGTCTCCCATAGGATTTTTTTCTTATCCTTTCTCTTCCCCCTCTCTCTCTCTACCCACAAAACCCTTGCTTCAATCTTTCTTCCTCCAGGGAGCCCGATTTGCTAGATCCTGTGGCTTTAAGCCTTCCTCTGGACATTAATGCAATCTCCTAATGCTCAGGTAACGCAAGAATGCATTTAGCCGTCATGGTATTGCTGGTGACCTTCCCCTGTGACTTCATGCTGCCACCTCGACGGAAGGTGAATTAAACTGAAAGGGGGATGTCCCCCTTGGCTGAGGTTTACCACGTTTCCCGAAGTGAAAGATAATGAGAGTAGCTACATAGTCACCCCTTTGGGACAATATCTGATCAATCAAAATGACTTTTCTATTTCCTGATAAGCTAGTGATTATGACATTAGATGTTTCTCTTCTTCTCCTTTGCCTGCCAAAAGAAACCAGCCATCCACATGCATAGCCTGCGTCCGTAAGAAAAATACTTTTGTTAGCTCCAAATGAGCTGCATTTATCGGCATAGTAGGAATATGAATGCCAAATCTAAAAATAATAATAGATGTAACTAATAGCTTTGCGCATCTGAAGTGATGACTCCTAACACTTTGTAATGTAATTTTTAGTCTTTGGTTATATTCTTATATCTACACATGTACATATAAACAGAACCAGATTTTTATTCTAAAAGGGTGACAGTTTATTAACTAGTATTTTCTTTATTTAGGTAGTGAAGACAACATTAATTTAGAGTATCATGAAGCAGGAAACATTGAGGAACACGAGATAGGAGCAGAAGTGGGTTGTAATGATGCTGGCGGCTCAGTGAGTGACACCTGTCAGTCTCAAGGTCCTCGAATGGAAGTTCACGCTTCAACGTCTACCTCTCTTTACATTTACAAAGGTTAATTCCAATGGCCTTTTCCTGCGGTATAACAAGCAGGATTTGGACAAAATAGAGCAGTGCAGAGGAGGAGAGCCAAGAGTTACAGCAGGATTTTCTGAGTCGTTATGCTTCGTTGGTGACAGATTACAGAAGTGGTCACGGCTGCTCAGGTACATTCCACAAAGAGCCCAGTTACCTAGTTAATCCTAGTTAATGCACAATTACCTAGCTGTTGTCGAATGACACTGTTAACTCACAGATACCCAGTTCCATGTGAAGAGGCAGTCACCTGTCTCACATGTGATCATCTTATTCTCTTCGTAAGTCCTATACGTTTAAATACAAATGCTATTCTATAACTTTGGTCTCCAGCTATTCTACATTTCCACTGAAGTACTATGGGATTTTTCTTCTTTCCTGAATTTACAGTTTCTAAATGCGGCCCCAGATGAATAGCATTAGCCTCACCTGAGCATCTATTAAAATGATAAATCATCAGGTCTCCAAGCCAAACTTCCACAGCCAGAAATTCTAGGGATAAGGATCCGGGATCTAGGTTCCAACAACTGCTCCAAGTGATTCTGATATGGATGATCTTCTCAGGTATTTGGTGGTTGGGAAAGTTCCCTCGCTCTGTGTTATTTGTAAGTCCGAGAAATCCTGGGATATACACATGGGAATGTATATGTATATGTGTGTGTGTATACATATATATATGTATACACACACACACATATATATACATATATATACATATATACATATATATATATATATTTTTTTTACAAAATCCAATTATATCAGACCTTTTGGCTAACTTTGTCTGTATGAGATCTCCTGAGAGATCTGTCCTTCTATATTTCATATTTTGAAATTCTACCCTTTATTACCTCTCATTTGAAGACTTATTCTTAGTTTCTGATTTTTTTTCTTTGGTTTATTTCCCTTTCCTGAATGACTGTCTTCGTTAGTAATCAAAGTTTGATTTTTGATCCTAAGAATTATATGAAACACAGTTGATTTTTTCTTAATAACATAATCAATTTTATCACTTCTTGTCTCAAACTTTAAGATCATTTATGTGGGATGTAAGACCCTCGCAGTGTGGCTCAAGAGGGACAGATAGCATAAACATAGATGGGAAAGAGGGGAAAATGTGATTCTAAAATGTGAGCCAAGTTAAGCACAGTTGCACGTATTTGTTCTTCAGATTCTTATTCCCTAGGCTTAGGCCCCGGAATTCCTAAAACTCAAAACTCTACTTGTCCCCTTTTTATATACTAACTTATGACAGTCATCAAACACACAAGCTGAAGGACAAGCATCCTACTTTCCTGGAGAGGCAGGGGTCACTTAAGACAGGGGGACATTTGAAACAGGGACGGAGAACCTGGATCTGACAATACACAATGAGTAACTTAAAACAGGATGAACCTTGACACTGCTACCTTCATCTGTTTATTTTTGCTTCACTTACCATTAAACTTTGGGCTTGCTCACTTTTGCATAAGGCAATGTGACACATATAAAGAATGTATTGTAAATTTTGTTAGCCCTAAATTTCCTTGCCTTGTCTCTTCCCTTTTTAAGACTGAGGCCATTAGTAAACTAATATTTACTTACAACCAGTTGGTACCTGTTACAAACTCTAGCACCAGATTCCCTGAAGTGATGCTTAGAAATAGCTAGTCGCCATCCTAAAACACTCACCTCTGACTGCAGGAACAGGAGAGCTTTGCAGACCACCCTGTGATGAGATAGAGCCGTCACCCTCTGACAGGGACCAAGGGTGTTTCCTTCCCTCCATGGAAGAACCATCACCTCATGAGCACTCAATTCTCCCTCAACCCTCAAACCAAATCTGAGGTAACAAAGGGCCACTCTGGCCACCTCAACAAATCCATAAAGGCTGACCTCATTCTTTTCTGTGTGGACCAGTCCAGACATCATCACAGAGTATCTTCTTCTCCAACTGCTCAACATTTCATCCTTTCTCTATTCTTCCCCTATTTTCCAACTCTCCCTGGTAAATCTGCCTATGCCCGTTACTGACATGTCCTAAAATAGTGTTGTCGGAAAACTACTCCATTGGGGGCAGAGGGAATGAGGTTAGATCCCAATCGCCCTTTCGGAAATCTCCTTGGATGCTTGAGGCAACATGACTATGACTTTGAGTCGAAATATAGAAAAGGAAAAATATCATTTCATCTCTTTTCTTCATAGTTCTTAGGTAGGATTGATCCCCTGAGTGAAAGACGAACTAACAAGAGAAAACCCATATATTTAAAAGCTGGTTTAGCTCACACATATGTGGTAGACACCTGGAAAAACAGTACCCTCCAGGCAGGTTGCTTGAATTCAGATTTAAATACCTCTGTATCCTAGAACAAAGCAGGGTGCCAAGGAAGCCAGCAATGGGGGGTGACTAGGAAAGGCACAGCCAACAGCAAACTCGAGCAAGTTTCATTTATGCAGACTTTATTCCCTGCCTTTCCCATTGGGAAGAGACTCTGCCAATCCCTTTCTGGGAGGGAGTGGGAGAGAGAAATTGATAAATCTTAAAGATGGACACTTCCTTTATAGATGTAAATTTATTTTATAAAAGAGTAGCTTCTCTATTTTCAACTTCTCTGGCACCTGCAGTTTCTGAAAATAATCTGCTCAAAATAATCCTTATGGCAAATAGGTATATTTTTGGTGGTATATTCTGGTCTCCTACAGCATATTCTGGTTTTCTACAAATCCTGCCACTACCCACTCATTTAGACTCCATTTTTAGATGCACCAATCACTTTTGGTTCCCCCACATAAGCTGTTCTCTTTCAAGAATTCGTATCTTCGCACCATCAATGTGCAACGTCCTGCCAAACATTTAAAATGCTAAAAGAATCATATTTTTGCTGGGCGTGGTGGCTCACGCCTGTCATCCCAGCACTCGTGAGGCAGAGGCAGGAGGATTGCTGAGTTCGAGGCTTGCCTGGGCTCCATAGTGAGCTCAAGGTTGGCCTGAGCTACAAAGCGAGACCCTGTCTCAAAAAAAAATCATATTTTTAAGGCCTATGCTCAACTACTATCTCATCATATTCAGGCTTTTCTGTAATTTTAATCTCTTAAAACTATAAGTGAATTAGGACCTTTTCCCTACCAGTTGACATGACTGTATGGATGAAATACAATGACTGAAAATCTAGCAGGTGCTCAGGAAATGCTAAACATTTAAATGAATCATAAATATGTAAAATTGCAAATATGTACAGAAAACTAAATATTTAGACTCACATGGCTTAATATTTTATTGCCCTTTGATTTGTTATACTTTGTTATGTAGATGTGGTGTTTGTTACAAATGCAAAGATTGCCATAGCCTTCCTTTGAGCAAATCTATTGGTACTATTTTTCCCTCACCATGTGCTCATTTCATATCTTTACAACTCCACTTTTGTAATTCTCAAAATATTTAAACAATTTCATTATTATGTTATTATGATCATTGTTTTGGGTGCCACAAACCATGCTCATGAGAGGAGGTAAATTTAATCACTAGATGTTATATTCTGAATGTTCAAGCAATTGTCCACCACCCATCTCTCCCCTTTCTCTCAGGACTTTCTGCTACCTGAAACACAATGCTACTGAAAATTCATCAATTAATTTAATAACTCCCTCAATGTTTAGTGCAAGAGCCTCATATTTATCCCTTTACATAAAAACTAGAAATTATGGAATTTAGGTAGAAACATATTCAAATTAAACAGAAGCTGTAAATTAAGCCTATTGCATTAATTGGTCAAAATGTAAATACAGAAGAGAAGTTCTAGATGAAAATTAAAAGAGCTACTGCACTAAATGTACAACTTATAGACAGAGTTAATAACACTGAATTGATCATGAGGAATAAAATATAGTGGCTTGGGTAGAAAAATCACACAACCACAATATTCTATTAAGCTATTGCCTAATCTAGGCTCTAACTTCCTTCAGTACAGTGGAGATTGAGGAAAGTAGGGAAGCTGGAGATGAAAGGAGCCAAAGGAGCAGACATTGGTTCATGGTTTGGAAGAAATAAGTCATTCGATTACACAGAAGTACAAGGTGCCAAGTATGGCCATGGGAGCTGCAGAACGTTATCCAGAAGACGCAAGAAAGATAACTAATGAAGGTGACAGTGCTGGATGACAGCTTTCAAAAATAGATGAAGTTATCTTAGCTTGGAAGAATCTACAGTCAGTTTTCCACTACTATAACAAATAATTGAAACAAATCCTCTCATAAAGAAGATATGGTTATTCTGACTCAATGTTTTGACATCTTCAGTCCATGATTGAGTTGCTGAATTGCTTTCATTTTGTGTGGGTGCAGAATATCATACTGTGAGCACCCAGAAGATGAACTCATTCATTTTATAGGAGCTAGGAATGAAGAAAGAGAAAATAGGGTACCCCAAATCCTCTCTGAAGAAATGTTCCCAATTATCCAAAACTTTTCAGTAGAACTGACCTTCCCAAGTCTCCACCAGCTTCCAGGGGTGCTATGGGCTACAGTTGAAGCTTGTAGTACTTGGGTATTTGGAGAATATTTCAGATGTAGAATATTGTAATTTGCCCTTGTTCCCCACAGGCAAATGTCCACCTCAAATATAAACGCATTCAGCACTTTTCCAAGAGAATCTCAACTGTTCCAGCACTATTCATAAAATCAAAGTCAAAAGTCTCCTCTGAGACTCAAGGCAGATTTGACTTTGAATCTCTGTATGAGTGAAAAGAACAAGTTATGTATGTCCACAATAAAATATAAGTATAAAAACTCCCATTCCAAAATAAAGGGATAGGAAAACAGAAAAGCAGGATAGATATCCAAAAGAACATTAAGTACGCAAATTTCATGTCTGACACCCAGAGAATAGTCTGGTGGGATATGTGCTCCAAAGGTGAAGGAAGCTTTACTGTTACAGTTCTGTCGATTTTAGCCCTTACAGCCAGTAAGGCTAGTTTCGTATGCTGACTGAAGCTTGCTGGGACAAGTATTTTACGGCGTCAGGGTCACTTCCTTCCAGCTTCAGCTTTACTTAACACATCAGTCTATTTTCAAGGACTCTGAACCTGCTCATAGTGCCTGAATTTCAAGGGTTTCCTTTGAAACCTATATTGAAGACTCTATGACTTTATAAGTCCCACATCTGCATGTCTGAAAATGAAGAAAAGAAGGGATTACATGAAAGATGACCAATTCTGTTGCTGGAGGAGCTGTACCCGGGGACTTGTAGTTATACTACATTCCCATTTCTCAGTACTAATTTTCCATTACTGTAACAAATATAAATAAAGCTATAAGTATAAAATGTTTATTTTGGCCCAGTTATTTGGTTCATCTCATTTTGGTTCTGTGGTGTATAGCACATTGTGAAATTATGGCAGAAATACCTGGTGAAAGAAGCTCATCTTTGGGCTGTGGGGACGTGAAGATAGAGAGATGGGTGGGGAACTCACAGATCTTTTTCAAGGAAATGACATAAATCCCTCCTAAATCTTCCCAATAGGGAAGAAACCTCCTGGTAAAACCTCCACCAGCTCCCACTAGAGCCACAGACTAACAAAGACAAGGAATCAAATCTATCATAGCTGAAACTCTGGGTAACATTTTAGATACCAACTATAGCATTTTTCTCTGTAGGATTTTCATAGCTAGAGAGGAGAAGTCAAAGGCTGTCTTAAAAGTTTCAAAGCACAAGCTGACTCTTATGGTAGGGGCTAATGTAGCTGCTGACTACAATTTGAAGCCAATGCTCGTTTTACATTTTAAAAGTTTTTGGCCTGTAAAGATTATATTGGATATGCAGTGGCACCTTGGTGTATGTATTTAATTTATTTTATGATTCTGGGGAGGATGGCCATGGTTGTGTTTGTCAATCAATGTAAAGTTTGTAAATTGAAGCCATGGATAAACTTTGTGCTCCATACCAAAACATCAAAGTATCAATATTAATAGGGGTTTCTTATAGGAAACTATGAGGAATTCAAAGCTTTAATAGAGGAAATCACTTGAGCCATGATAAAAATAATAAGAACTAGATTCAAACATAAAGTGAAAGTATAACTGAATTGCTGTCATTACCTAACAAAAGGTGAGCTGATAAAGATCTAATTCTCATAAAAAAGCAAGAAATTTCTTAGCACAGAATATGTCTTGATGAAGATGCTACAAGCATTGTTAAAATGATCAAAAAAATTGGAATTTTACATCAACTTAGTTGATAAACTGATAAAAATTTGAGAAGACTGACTAATACTGAAAAACAATTTGTAGTTTGGGAAAATGTTATTACACAGCAATGAATGCTATAGAGGACTTATGAAAGAAAGACTCAAGCAATATAGCAAATTTATTTATTTTTCTTATTTTAAAAACTCTTCGTGGTCAGCTGCACCTTCAGCAATCACAATTTAGATCCATCATCACTGAAGCAAATACATCACCATCAAAATATTGCAGTTCACAAAGGTTCAGGTGATCACTGGCATTTTTTAACACAAAGATTTTAAATTATCTGTACATTGCTTTTATTGATGATGTTATTTTATGCTAGTAGTCTTCAATGTAGTATAAATATAACTATATACACTGGGAAACCAAAAACTTCATACAACTTACTAGACTGCAGTATTTTCTTTATTACAGTTATCTGGTTGATATCTCCAATGTGTGCTTATATTCAAAATGTGGAGTGGAATAATACCAACACAACAAAAAGTAGAGTTGATAAATTAAGCACTTTATGTAACAAGATAACTCATTTAAAATAATCTTTATTAAAATCCTACTAAAATGGGTAAGAATGTAATCTGACAGCTCACTGTAGATTTGATGAATTACTTTTATCATTTTATTGTTCTCATTTCCTCAGAAAAAAATGATTTAAAGTGACTTTGGCCTTGGTTTATTGGCTGAAAAGTGAGATTGGAATAAATAACCTTGTCATAAAACATAGAATTATAACAGGACATTGTTGTACGATTACCAGTGGGCATTTGTGAGTTTTTTTGTTGTTGCTGTTAACAACTCTTTGCTTTCTAAAGAAAATGTTATTGGTTGCATAATGTTTTAAAGGAAATAATGTTTTAGAGGAAATAATGATTTCAGCATTCTAGCTGTTCTCTTTCCTTTATTATGCTTTGTCAAGATCTTATATCCTCATGAAACAAACTTGGGGTTATCAGTTTGCTTTACCATAAGAAATGTCTGTTTCATCACTTTCCTCATGGGATAGTGGGAACTGGCTAATCCTCAAGTCCCATTAAATCTCTGTCTTTCACTGAAGACAACAAGTACTGCCTCCTACATGCTTCAGTAACTGGAGGCACTAAGTAGACTTACAGCAGGACTTGAACTAGTTTGATACTGAAAGAGTTGTGCCACATCAAATTGTCCTCTGAGAGTTCTTCAAGGAACATCTTCATATGAAATGTGTAGACATATCTTAAGGGAGAAAGATTTCATCAAAATTTAAATTTTTTCTCAATCATAGCCCTGCCTTTATAAACTTACTTAACTTCATCATCTCTTTTATACTTTACCACCAAATATAGTTATATTGGGCTTTACAGATTATAGGCTGTCTTTACACTGAAACCAAAATGAATCCAGAGAATGTCACCCTAAAGTATAGTACCCTTATATGCTGATTATTTAAAGGATGTAGAAGTTAACAACAGATGCTAGAAAGAGCTTTTCTCTGAATTCTTTTATCCACCTGATGACCTAGTACACCAAGAAGAACTTAGCTGTCTTGTAATTGCTGGTATCTTATCAACGATAGAAGGTTAAAGTGATACCAGAGAACAAGAAAGAGAATCAAACCCAGCACATAGGAACAGATGAATTTTGACCCACATCACTGTATGTATTTCAAGTTTATTTATTTCCCTAAGAAGTAGTCACTCTTTTGGTAAAAATTTATGTATAACTTCTACTTTTTTCTTCTCTGCAAAGCTGGTTGATGGTCTTGTAAATCTCTTCAGTTTACTGGGTAATTTCCTTTTGTGCAATTCCCCTGTGAAGGCAAAAAGTCATAGATTTCATCTCATCTTAATCAAACTACTATTGATTTTACTTTTGAAGTTTAAAGTGAACCACAGCAAGAGGATTCATCCTATAATCTGTAATGCACAATCTAACTATTTTTGAAGGTAGGGCATGAACAAAAAGGTACATGAAGTTAGATCAGCTTATAAAGGCAGGGCTATGATTAAGTAAGAAAAAAACATTCTTATAAAAGATACCTTCTACTCTCTTTCCAAAGGTACCACCAAAGGCAGGTTATATGAGAATATACAAAGTAACCATCTAGAAGCCAAGATGAGAGCCCATCCCCAAAAGAGATATTGTTGAACATTTCACTGGGATTCTAGCATTCAAACTTACAAGAAAATAAATTTCCCTTGTTTAAGTGGTATTATATTGTGAGCATCCAAATAAACTAAGATACACTCTTAGGATCATTTAAGTAGTTAATTTAAAAATTAATATTTTAATGTTAAACACCTCAGACTCACAAACATGAACATTCAGTCTGGTATTCGTAGCTCAAAATTGCTGTTTATTTTCCTTTGGGAAAATTAAATTGAGTAAATCTTATAACCCAAAAATTTATCTGAACTTGCATAATGCTATGTATAGGACCCTAGGAAAGAGCAAAAATGTGAAATTTTAATAGTGCATCTTCTTACACAATATTAGTACTCATTGTGTATTCATTTAAATTATTCAGTGTGAGTCTTGTATATATTTAGCTCACTCATGAGTGATGGGAAAATATGTAGTGATATGCAAGAGAGCCAACGTCCAATCAAGATGGACCTTGTATGACCTAGAGGGATGGTATGAGTAATAAACATATACATAATTGATATAAACTTAGTAGTAACAAAAAGAAAATAAAGCTATGAGACCAAACGTTGAATGACTTGCTTGAGGCAATTTTAAATCTCTAGAGAAGATTTAACATCTCACCAGCAAGTCCTTTAAAACCGAATGATGGTAACACCATATATAAGTAAACGAGAGTGATGAGCTCATAGGCATGCATAGTTATTGGAATACAAAGGGGAAACCTTACCTAAATGGAGGGGGCAAGGGAATTCTTTCCAGAAAAAAAGAATCTTGTACACTGGAATAAACAATCCAGCAAGGAAAGAGAGACACACTTTGGGCCAGGAGAGATCAGTGTAATGACAGCAAGTATCTCTCCATCTTTCCTTCCTTCTTCTATGAGATTCAGCATATATACCCTTGTAGGAAGTGGCAAGGAGATATTTTGTGTTAATGGGCCGGAATACAAACAGCCTGGTCTATTCCTGGAAATCAAAGTGGTCCCCGGGAATGAGATTAGGAAAGGAAATGTTTAAGGTAGCAATCAAATCGTGAACGTGCCTGGTAGGGGACTAGAAGTATATTTTGGGCCAAAAGGTTACTTGGGAATTCAAGAATCAGGAGATGGCAGTTTAAGGATGTAATTGAGAGTATTCAGAGGCAGAGTTTTTACTTTTATTTTCTTCATATTTGCTGAGTTTTAAAATAATGATATTTGAATTTTTAGAGCAGTTGGAAAAATCAATTGAATTAAATTAGCTAATGTAATTAATGTTTGCTATAATAAAATACTTGAAGCTAATAACTTTGCAAAGAGAAGAAGTTTATTTAATTCAAAGCTTTAAAAATGGAAAACCTAACAGCAGGGGTCCAAATTGGTTTGGCCTCTGGGACCCTAGAAATAAATAATACTATGGCCAGAGCATTGCATGAGCAAGAGATAACGATGCAACGTAGAAATGCAGCCCCATAATTCCTGCTGGGGGGCATGTGACAACTGATCTTAAGGCTTCCACTAAGTGTGCCACCTCTTATTCCACCAAAAAAGCCTCCAGAAACAAACCACTGGAGAACAAGCCCAATCCAAACCACAGTAGTCAAGAAAGGCAAAGGGCCTAAATTCAACAATATTACTCCATATGTGTGTGAAACCTGTGTGCAATAACTGACAAAGAAGTGCATTAATCCACTCTGGAATTTAAAGGCCTTATGGTTAAGAACTGGATAGTTCACAAAGCAGAGCATGTTTCTTGTAATCTGTGGGATTATGCACATGTTTGCATTTTCTTTGTAAGAGGATCAGATGGTGAAATCTTAGATGGCCTGATCATATCATCCGATCTAGAAGTATGTTAGACCAGAATGGCTTATGCACAGAAGCTATTCTAATGATGACCGCACAAACATCCCACAGCCCAGCAATTCCACTCCTAAGTACACACCCATATGAAATCCATACAGATCTGAACCAAGGAAATACATAGTACCATGAATTGTAAATGTCCCTATACTTATTAATAATAAGGTGGAATAGCTATATTTTGTTATACTTGCAAAAAGTGCAACAGTGTACACCACTCTGAATGAACAGTCTAAAAGTCCACACAGGCTTATACATAACCTTCACAGAAGCAGTAGATACTATACCGTGTGTGTGTGTGTTTGTGTGTGTGTGTGTCTGTGTTCAAACCGAAAGACTAAAGCATGTGATGGTTAATTTTATGTGCCAACTTAATTGGGCTATGAAGTATCCAGATATTTGATCAGAGATAATTCTGGGCGGTTCAGAGAGCATCTGGTGTGAGGTTAACGTTTCAGTCTGTATTCAAAGTAAAGGAGTTATTGACCCTAATGTGAGTGGGTTCCGTCCCATCATTTGAAGTCCTGAATGGAATAAAACAGTTGCTCTTCCTCCGAGTATCAGAGAATCGCTCCTCCCTAACCCCTTCGATCTGTAACACTGGCTTTTTCCTGTCTTGGAACTTGAACTAAAACAGTTCTTTTTCAGTCTAACCTGTTAGTTGTTCTAACTAGAATGCATTGGGCTTAATTTACTCTGCAGATTTTAGGGCATGACAACCTTCAGAACCACATGAGCCATTTTCCTAAAATAAATTTCTTTCATTGGTAAAAAAGGATACATATCCCATGTTTTCTTTACACTGAAGAACTCTGCCTAAAACAAGTGTCCAACATACTGGTGGTGTTTTACTTATTAATCTGAAATAGGGATAGTTTCAGATTATCAGGAATTTCCAGTCAATGGCTACTTTATAGCTCCTAATTTGACATTAGAGGGGTTCAAAATGTTAACATGATGTAAGGAAACCAGCAAAACAAAGATCACCAAGCCTATGAATATGTCATCATCACCACCCAATAGTAAGTGCTACACTGTGGGCTATATATCATCTGTTTGCATAAATTTTTTTCGGCTAAAGGTCAGAAGCCAGACTATCCCCTGGAGCCCTCTACATTTGGGAGGCTGTGAATGAAGCTTTTATTCACATTCACACCAGGAGGACAAAATGCAAGTAACATTGAAATTCTATCTGGTGGCTTCGATCAGGGCATCTCCTGATCCACACAAAAGCCACTCCCCAAAGACTCTCCCATTGCCCTCCAGTAGAAGGCTGAGGTCATAGGTAACTTGCATCAGATCAGTGCAAAATACCAAGAGACAAACTCTACAGGATTTCATGTATAGCTCTCTTCTTTAGAGATTCCATGCTACGGAGAAACAACACTGAAGCTTCTGTGAAAATCTTCTAGTACCAAAGGATACAGAGTTTGCTACTGTAGCACATACAGTTGTACCAAAAGATTGCTCAAAGAGCGACTTAGACGATTATCGTTTGCCTTGTAAAATAATTATCAGAAAAGGGTTTTTTCCCACCCAAATCACAACTATTACTGCAGAGTACATGCCCTTCTTACCTGATAAAATATTAGTTGTTGGAATTTCACTAAAACAACTAAATATTTGAATATGAAGCTAATAAACGAATAAATGATGATGTTTATCTGTATTCAGCATGTCACACTCACTCTGCACTTAACCTCCAGACCCCACTTCCAACAAACCTAGTAATATAAAGTGATTAGTGAATAGAAAGAAGAGGAAGAATGCAAAATTTTTAATGCATTTATCTATTGGCATGGAGAGAAGATAATCCTTTAATGGATTCACAGTTTGTTGAATTAGGGATTGAATTCAAAAGCTGTAACAAATCATGATTGTTGTGTAACTGACTTTTTGTATTCACAACCTTCCTGCATTTTGCTGACACCATTATCAACCATCAGAATAAAGCGGTCCACCCCCATTCCATATAGCTAATGTTTGCTTGATACCTTTGAAACTATTCACACATCTGGGAGCTCTCTTGAATTTCTTGAATACAAACTTTGGCACCAAGATCACACTGGAACTCTCTTCAAAAAAAGTCCCCATCCGCAGCCTAATAAAAAATGAGTTAAAAACGGAATGCACAGTTTTCTTTCCGGCTCTCCAAACTGCACTGTCCTTCTCTCAACCTGGCTGTTTACCAGGGACCCTGGAACCTTCAAGTCAAGCTTTCTAATACGGAGTCATTTCCAATTCTCCGTTTACTAAATGTCAGCCAAAGCCCTAAACTCTCACAAATAGTGTCATATTTTGATTAATCATTTGTTAATTTGGAGGCAACGTTCTGGGGTTTTTTGGGGTGGTGGAGAAAACCCAAATAAGCAGAATCGTGTGTGTTTTTTCCTCTACTTGGGCCTTGCGTGCTGGAACAGAGCTAGAACTCCTAGTTGTAGTGAGGAGTTTGGCATCGCGTGCCTACATCTAGCTTATACACGACGCAAGAAGAGGCGAAACCTTGGAAGCCGCCTTAAAAGGAATTTAAATAAAATAAAGATGGGAATTTGTTTCCCAGACAAAAGTGTTCTAGACAAATATTATTAAATGTTTCTGGCAGTGACTGGTGTCTGATATACAATGGAAGTGTTCATTCTGCCCGGCGCTTCATCAACGGGAAGTCACGTACAATCAAACGTTAACCGTGTCTCTGAGTTTCCAGGGCCAAACATCTCATCGAGCACATGCCATTCTCTAGCAGAAATCATTTCTGAGGCTGCTTTCCCCAGTTCTGTGTGAAACTGACATGGCCCCGGTCCTTCTGTGTTCGTTTACTGCCTTGCGTCTCGCTGGCACCCTCTTTCTGTGGCACGAGGTCCTGGGGTTCGCTCAGGCACCCTTTCAGCCCTTCCTCGCCAGCCACAGGCAGGAAGTGACGTCAGCCAATCCTACAGCAGCCACTGGCCAAACAACAGCAAAGGAGGCAAGAAGTGAGGTCAAGGAGCGTGCAAGGCCTAAGGTCTTTACCTGGGAAGAAACGCAGACATGGACAGAAAGAAACACTCTCTCCTGAATTGCTGCGCTGGGACTTGTAGCAATCACAGAGAGACGGCAGAACTGTCTGCAGAAGAGGACAGACAAACGGCAGCTGCTTGGGCTGACTCACAATCTGAACTCACTTGAAGATCTCCAAAAGGTGGTTGTTCCAAGTCGACTAAAAATTTCTGTGATGCCAGGTGTGGTGGCTCACGCCTATAATCCCAGCACTCGGGAGACAGAGACAGGAGGATTGCTGAGTTTGAGGCTTGCCTGGGCTACATAGTGAGCTCAGGGCCTGCCTGAACTACAAAGTGAGACCCTGTCTCAAAAAAAAAAAAATTTCTGTGATTGCAAACTATATTTGCAGAGGTAATACTGCTAGCCGATAATGAGTTGCTGTATGATCAAATTAAAATTGCCCTCCTGTAATTTATACATGGACCAGCTCTGCAGAATTGTGCCATGAACCTCTAGTATGTATGCCAGCTTTGCACATCTTAAAACACACTTTCTCTTGTCTGCAGCTGGTTTTCCCAAGATAAAATATCAACTATTTCACTGAGAGAGAAATCTGGCTGGGATTGAACCTGAATCTCATACAACATGATAAATTTTTCTTGTACCTGTGAGGATTCTCTGCCAGGTAAAGATAAATAACTGAGGAGTTAGCAGGGTCATATGTATAGTGTGAGGATGGTGGCGAAACATAAGAAAGATAGCACTAAGGCAGAAGAACACTGCGTGTCAGAAAGCAGATGGCCTGCGTTGCCAGAGAGAACCCTGTGGTGTTCATATGAAGTAGGTAGGATAAAATATCTGACAAAGATAAAGCCTGAAGAAGATTCTCAGAACCTAGGGAAGGTTAGAAGGAGTCGGTGGGGAAAATGTCCAATAGCAAATTAGAAATGGAAACATGAAATGAATTTGACAAACAGCAGTATTGCAGGATTTCTAAGTTAATCAACCAGTTGGCAGAAAAATCCATTCTGTTCTAAAAACAGGATACAGAAGAAAATGAGACTAAATTGAGAATATCAATATATGAAGATCAGCGGAACTAAGAAACTGTCATTCCTACTGGTAATTGTGCCACAAAACAGATTTGTTGTGTTTTAGGGGTGGGGATGACTTTCTTCTGCATGGGATGGGAGAACCTACACTCTAGTTAAGTGATGTTTGGATAATTCTCCAATCTCTCACAGTGGAAATAGTGATTTTGAGTAGCAATCTAATAAAAAAAACTTCAATTAAGGTATTATAAAAGCAATACAATTAAGTACATTTTGTTAATCATATAACTGTTTATATTGTAAGAAGAAAATTGATAAATTAGCCTCATACAGGAAAGTCAGTGTTATCAGTCTCAAAATGGATTTTTTTTTCTGGGAGTCCAGTAAATGATAATTTCTTCACAGTTTTAAAATGTGTTTTTACTATGACATTGCTGTGCACTGACATTCATGCTTTCCTATTCTGAGAACATGAGGAATTTTCTCTAGACTTCAGTGTGGAGGTCTCTTCTCTGGCCTAGATTATAGAGTCAGTGTAAGACAGATATCTGCTTGGAAGTTTTGGATTTTTTTAAGTGCAGTGGAAGGACACTGCAGTAGGGCAGTAACAGGACTCAGCTTTGAATTCACAAAAGTCCCAGGTTCAACTCTAAGCGCTCTAGCTCACCGTTATGGTTAGTGTCTAGACATCCCTCAAAACCCCACATGGTCATAGGTGAAGTTTTTCAGAGGTGACCATATCTAGAGTGTGTGATGCTGAGGTTAAGTATGCGATACTGAATCAAACCTGTATGATCACTAAATTGGTGCACTGAGTGATTTGGCATAGTTCTGTGTTGGACTAAGTGAGCCCCACCTTGAATGTGTGTGCTCCTCATCCTAAGGTTAGGGAGCCTGGATGTTATATAAGGAACAGAAAGCGGGTTGCATGTCAGTTGCTGCTTGCTGTCTGCTTCCTTCCATGAACTGTTTCTCCTCTACCATGGAATGCAGGCTTGGAGCTCACCAAATATGAACTGAAAGTTCTACAAAATGTGAACTAAATTAACCTCATCTTTTTTCAACTTTGGTTATTTTGTATTTTATCTTACCAATGTGAAAAATAACCAACATATTCACCAAGAATTTCTGAGTCAGGTTCTACACTTATTAAATCAAAATCATAGTCTGTCTTTCAGATGTTTTTTATTAGAGGTCAATTCTTTCTTTCAGCGCCCTTACTACATTATGTTAAACTAGTAGAAACTTTTATAAACGTATAACCATTTGGGATACAAACTATTCACAGAGGGATATGTTACTAAAGTTAGGTAGAAACACAGGACAAATGGAACATAACATCTATAATTCACATTTATAATTCTAGGATATCAATATCAAGAACAGGTTTTGCTATAGAAACAAGTTTAAAACATTTATTCTGGCACTGTGGTTGTCCCAGGAACATGGAATTGAGTAAAATGAAATCCCCTTCCCTGATAGATGTTCTAGTTTAGAAACAAGTGAATGATTTGCAAGTTGTGTGTTGGAGGGTCCAGGCAATTTATAATGTGTATTGGACCACTTGAGAAGTGCTGAAGTCTTGGAGTCAGTGATGGAAACAGTGTATCTACCAAGGTTTTCTGGAGAGCCTCACACACAATTTAGCCTCGAAGGAAGGGCAGAGCCTAAACAGGGAAGGTCAGAGCACAGAAAAGGTCAAAAGGTTTAGAGGCAGCTAACTGTAACAGAGGAATGATAAGCCCTTTGACAGTGCTGGATTTTAGGACACATTCCTTCCAGTTTAATATTAGTGTCCCATCTTTACCATCTTTCCACAGAAAAGAAACTTATGCGCTTCAAAATTTACTAAAATCAATATACAAGACCATTTGTAGTATAATATATATAACAATAATTCTATTAAAATCAGAGAAATAATGGTCACTGTTATTTTTTTGGTATGTCTAACAAGGAGACGAACCAGGAAACAAATACTATTTTGGATTAATAACAAGGATGACACTAAACTATCATCACTTGTGTATAACAAGAATTTCTTCCTGGATAACTCTAGATGATCAAACTATTGAAGCTGAAACATAAATTCAGTTTTATCCACATAAATTATACAAATGCAGAACTTGGTAGGTGTCTAACATCAACAATATAGATGAGTGAAGTTATATGGTGAAAATGTTCATTCAGAACAGGAACAGCAAAAAAATGCTTAGAAGAAATCTTAGGAACTTTTTTTGAACTGAATTAATCTGAATAATTTTACTGAAAGATGCAAAAGAAGACCTAAAAATGGAGAGACATATCAAGTCCACAGATGGGAAAACTGAATATGATAAACCATTTCTTCCTTTTTTAGATATTATGCAAAATGGGTAAAAATCATAGTCTGATTTTTGAACTTGAAAACACGGACTCATTTAGAAAAGAATTAGCAAGAATTGTAAAGAAACATTTTTACCTAAACAACTAATGTGTACTCAACTACATAATTTGCCACCAGTTACATACATTTATAATGAAAGTATGGAAATGATGGCAATCCAATATTGGAATAAAACTCCACAGATGTACCAAAAAAAGTCTTCATGAAGTAGACAAAAAATGAAGTTACTGTGTAATAAATCATGGGATGAATTCAGTAGGAAAACAAAACATTACTTAAAAATAAGACTCTTAATGTCACTAACTCTTTTCATGAAAAATTCTACAAATCATTCACAAATGCAAACATATCACAGGAAAATTATATTAATTGAAATCAAAGTAATTACAACAAAGAGAAAAGAAGTATGGCTGTGTAACCAGAAGTTACAAGACATTATAAATTATGATTTCTCCAAATTTTAGACTACACTGATTCAAAAAGTTCCATAAATTAAGAATTATTTTGAAACAAGTACATTGACAAATTAGTAGTCATAATATTTTTAGAATTATTAAAAACTAAAAATTTGAGAAATAAACATAATTTGTAGACTATAAAACATAAATGCTAAGAAGTGCATTAGTAAATCATTACTCTGAATGAAAAAAAATTTCTCTTTCTCCAGTTTTCATTTAGTACATGGTTTCAGCACATAATTCTTACATTCTTCATGAGAAACTAGTATACATGTTGCTGGACATGGTGGCTCACTCCTGTAATTCCAGCACTCAGGAGGCAGAGGCAGGAGGATTGCTGAATTTGAGGCTTCCCTGGGCTACATAGTGAGCTCAGGGCCATCCTGAACTGCAAAGTGAGACCCTGTCTCAAAAAACTAAAAAAACAAAAACCAAAATCATGTATAATACATCTTAATTAGCCTTTCATCTCCTGCCTTTTTACCATCCCCCTCTCTGAAATGCCATTTCCCTTTATCAAAGAAAGAGATCACACTAATTTTTGTTATTGTGTCCAAAGCAAACATACAGTGTAGGAGTGATAAGAAATGGATCCATGCAATTTGTGTCAAAACATAAGTCTAGAAAGCATAAACTATTTTTTTTTTTGAGGCAGGGTCTTGCTTTGTAGTTCAGGCTGGCTCTGAGCTCACTATGTAGCCCAGGCAAGCCTTGAACTCAGCAATCCTCCTGCCTCTGCCTCCCGAGTGCTGGGACCACAGGCTTGAGCCACCACACCCGGCACTGTGGTATGTGGTATTGATGGCTGGTGGGCGTGAGTCTCCATGCCCAGCATTGTATGTGGTTACCGGAGATTGAACTCAGGGCCTTGCGCTTGTGAGGCAAGTGCCAGAATCACTGAGCTAACCCTCCGGCCCTAGAAAGCATAAACTTTTGAAAAAATAATTTACTGTGCATCAAGAGATGCAAACATTTTAAAGTTCAAGAAACAGTTACAGTCTCTCTAGTGCTTTTATTAAGGAAATAAAAATCTGGAAGTATCTATTGAAGAAAGATCTTCACATTGGATTTTCAAAAAATTTCATTTACACTTAGAGCCGAGTTTTAAGATGGCGCAATGTCCCCATAGAGTCCTTAACTAATTTCCTTATTTTTAACATCGACATCAATATTGAACACTTGTCATAATAAATGAGCCAACATCAGAACCCAACTGTTATCTACGTCCGTACTTTATGTTGATTGCCCGAGTTGTACCTCCTGTCAGTGCTCAGTTCAGGGTCATGTCCAGAACACCATGCGCCATTTAGTTTTCACACTCTCAGTCCTCTGAGCTCTGATAGCTTTCAGGCTTTTCTCGCTTTTGCATGATCCTGACATTTTTAAGAAGTCCTGGTCAAGTATTTTGTAGATGACACTTCATCTGGGATTTGTGTGAGGATTTTGTAAGGATCACACAGGGTTTATTGGTTTTGTGAGAAGACCACAGAAGTGGGGTACTGTTACGCAGAGGTACACACTACGAGGCTTTCCGCTGTTGCTGCCATATGTACCTCCAGCCTGGGGAAGCGCTTGTCAGGTTTCACTACGTTTATATATTCACAACCCTCCGTTTCCCTGTTCTTTAGAAAGAAGGCAGTATGCGCGATCAACACTTAAATAGTTGGGAAGATTACTGTTAAATTAGTACAAAAAATTACTACCTTATTTCTAGAAATATAGAACTGGTTAATAGGGTATTTACATAAGAATATTTATTGTCTAAGTACCATAAATAATTTTTAGAATTCAATTTCATCTTGGGGAAAAATATAGTTATGAGAGACTGTTCATGTACAAAATGTTATGAAATTTTTATGAGGAAAATTTAAATATGCTGCTCTCCCTTTACATTTCTGATTTTCCAAAATCCTCTATAAGTACTTATTTCTTTTACAATTTCTAAGGGAAAGCATTACATATGTAAGCCTGAATACGTGTATGCTACCTAGACCGTGAATTCAAACCTTGAGACAGTACGGTCAGTTCCCCAACACATCTTCTGGTGTTTTCCCCTCGCTACTGTACACTGACACAGAAACACATGTTCTTTAGGTTTGTTAATACCACAGACATGGAACTTTAAAAATATTAATTCCTTCAGTTTCTCATACCAGAGAACAGATATAATATTTGCACCTCTGTGACCTATTTATTTCACTAATGAGTATGTCCTGAAGGTATGTCCATCTGAGTATAAATGATGCAAATTTAAGATTCTTTAAGGCAGGCT
>PVIC010009351.1:0-45863 GCA_004025085.1 Thryonomys swinderianus
TCCCAGATTAAGAAATGGGTAGCTCAGGAAAGGAGCATCCATATGAGAAACGCATGTTAAGACATCAGAAACATGACCTTTCTGTGAAGTCTACAGTGATGGCCTCGTTAGATTAACCTCGACAGCCCAAAGTGAGACAAACACAACTTTCCCTTATTCTCAAAGTACCCTGAGTCTTCTGAAGCGAATTCTGCCACACTCAGCGTGCTGGCCCTGAGGTGCGCGTGTGCCCTCTTCTTTCCAGCTTGTGGACGGCAAAGAAATCCAGCAGCTGAATGTGCAGTGGCTGCGAGCGCAGCTGGGCATCGTGTCCCAGGAGCCCGTCCTGTTCGACTTCAGCATCGGGGAGAACATCGCCTATGGAGACAACAGCAGGCCTGTGTCGCAGGAGGAGATCGTGAGGGCGGCCAGGGAGGCCAATATCCACCAGTTCATCGAGTCGCTGCCTGACGTGAGTGTCCTCCCGGGAAGAGCCCCGGAGCATGTAGCAGTCTCATTTCTTTGACCTTTGTTTTTCTCTTTTTTAAATATTCTTTTTAAAGATTTATTCATGGTTTGGTTTTTTGAGACAGGGTCTTACTGTGCAGTTCCAGCTGGTCTTGATCTTACTGTGTAGATCAGGCTGGCCTCAAATGCACAGAGATTGTATGGCCCTGGACCAAATCTAGGGCCTGACAGGTTCAGTCATTTACAGTGAGCTATAAGAAAACCTTCTGATCATACTTCCTAGTACAGTTAGCAGTTTGTTGACTTGGTCACCTACCTGAGTCTTCCTGTATCGAAGCAAAAACATACGTGAGGTTGAAGGGCTGGGGATTTAGCTCAAGTGGTACTGTGCCAACCTTGGACGCACAAGGGCCCGAGTTCAATCCTTGGTACTGAAAAAAAAAAAAATTAGAGAAAACTGCAGGGTGAAGAGACCTAGAATAGCTCTTGAATTTGTGGATTTGGGGCTTCTCCTGTTAAAGCCTTAGGAATAAGTAGGATGGCCATGTGGTTTTTTCTCCAAGTCCAAGTCCAGGCCTAAGGGTCCATCTGTGGCCCTGCTGCTTCTGTTACTCCCTGAAAAGCAAGCTTGACGATCCCTTCCTTTTTCTCTTCTTTTTATGACCTTGAAGCACTTATTTTTGTTTATTCATTAAGTTTATTGATACATTTTGATATATATTTTCACATTCATCATTGGGAATTTGTACCTATACATGATGTATCTTGTTGCTTTTTTATAGTTCTAGGACTTTAAATAAACCAAAAAATGTTTTGGTTTCTTTTCTCTAGTTCTGTGTAGTATACTGGTGGAATTTCAGCTGGGAGTGGATTGGATCCATACAACAGTTTGGAAGGATGGCCGTTTTCACTATATTGGTGCTTCCTACCCAGGAACATGGGATGTCTGTCCATGTTCTGATGTCCTCCTCAATCTCTCTTTTAAGAGTACTGGAGTTTTCAGAGCAGAGGTCTTTACTTCCTTCATTAGATTGATTCCTAGGTACTTCATTTTTATGGGTGCTATTGTGAAGAGTTCTTTCTCCAGTTCATCTCTCAGTGGGTCTGTTGTTCATGTATAGGAAGGCTTTTGGCTTTTCAGAGTTGACTTCATTGATTGATATTGGGTTGTTTAAAATTTTTATATCTTCTTCATTCAACTTTGGTAATTCATATGTACCTAGAAATCTGTCCATTCTGCATTTTCCAGCTTATTGGGGTATAGCTTCTCCATGTAGATATTGGTAATACCCTAGATTTCTGCTGGATCTGTTGTAATTTCACCCTTCTCTTTCCTAATTGTGTGCATTTGGGTCTTTACTTTTTTATAAGGTTGGGTATGGTTGTCAATTTTGTTTATTCTTTTGAAGAACCAACTCCTCACTGATTTTTTTTGTATCATTCCGTTACTGTCTATTGCATTGATTTGTGGTTTGATCCTTATAATTTCCTCCCTGACATGAGCCCTGGGTTTGTCTTGCTCTTCTTTTTCTACAGATTTGAGGGTAAGCATTAGCGTGTTCATTTTACCTTGCTGTTTTCCTAAAATGGGCATTCACTGCTATGAATTTCCTCATAATACTCATTTCATTGTGCCCCATGTATCCCACTATGTTGTACTGGCATTGTTGTTTACCTGGAGAAACTCTCTAACTTCTTCTTTAGTTTATTCTGTGACCTAGTAGTTGTTCAGGAGCATGTTTTTCAACTTGCATATGTTTATGTGGTTTCTTGTGCTTTTGATCTCCTATTTCATTCCACTATGATCTGGTTATATACAAGAAATAACTCCAGTTTCCTAGCATTTATTTAAACATGTTCTTTGAGTTAGCATGCAGTCTATTTTGGAGAATGACCTGTTGCACCTGAAAAAAAGAAATGTGTTTCCGATTTTGTGGAGTGGGACACTCTGTAAACATCTATTCAATGCATTTGTCCGATATTGGTTGAGTTCCAATATTTTGTTGTTATTTTTTGCCTAGTTAATCTATTTGTGACAGTTGGGTATGGATAGTGTTGTGTTAGTGCTTATTTGTTTTTCCATATCTGTTAGTATTTGTTTATATAGTTGGATGCACTAGTGTTTGGTGCATATATATCTATGATTCTTATTTTTTCCTCTCATATTGTTTCCTTTATAAACTGTAGCAACCTTCTTTGTCTCCCTTAATTAATGTTTGTTTGAGGGCCGGAGGGTTAGCTCAATGGTTCCGGCACCTGCCTCGCAAGCGCAAGGTCCTGAGTTCAATCCCCGGTAACCACATACAATGCTGGGTGTGGAGACTCACGCCTGTAATCCCAGCACTCGGGAGGCAGAGACAGGAGAATTGCTGAGTTCGAGGCTTGCCTGGGCTACATAGTGAGCTCAGAGCCAGCCTGAACTACAAAGCGAGACCCTGTCTCAAAAAAAAAAAAAATGGAAACTTTTCACTCTAAAATCAGATACAAGACAAGGATGTTCTCTGTCACCTCTCCTATTCAATATAGTGCTAAAAACATTAGCCAGAGCAATTAGATAAGAGAAATAAATGAAAGGAATAACAATAGTATTGAAGAAGTTAAACTTTAATTACAGATGACCTGACAATCTACATAGAAACCTCCCCAAAACTCCACCAAAAGATGTGAAAACCAAGTTCAGTTATATAGCTGAATAACACTCAGGCCTGAGATTTAGCTCAGTGGTTCCAGCACCTGCCTAGCAAGCTCAAGGTCCTTGGTTCGATCCCCAGTAACCACATACAACAATACCAGACGTGGTGACTCACACCCACCAGCAATCAGTACCACACACCACAGTGCCAGGCATGGTGGCTCATGCCTGTAATCCCAGCACTTGGGAGGCAGAGACAGGATGATTGCTGACTTCCAGGCTTGCCCTGGGGTACACAGTGAGCTCAGGGCCAGCCTGAACTACAAAGCGAGACCCTGTCTTTAAAAACAAAAAAAAGATCACTAACATTCCTCTACACAAATAAACTCACTTCGACATAAATTAGAGAAACAGGTCTTTCACAGTAACATCAAAAAAGATGAAATACCTAGGAAACAATGTCACAAAGGAAGTAAAAGCTTTACATCCAAAATTACAGTGCTCTGAAAAGAGAGATTGAAGAAGGTAGCAGAGTGGAAAGCTATCCTGTGCTCTTGGGTAGGAAGAATCAACATAGCAAAAATGACCACACTCCCAAAATTGACCAAACCATACAACAGATAATATTTAATAGGAAGAAACTGTTCTAACAAAGAGGGAAACTAGGGAGGGGAAGGAAAGCAGGGGAAAGGCAAAGAGTTAGAAAAGAATGATAAACTAGAAACAGAACTTTATAAATAAGTAGAGAAACAGGAGATGAAAAGATGGGAATGGAAAAAAAAACAAGATAAATCAAAAGCATTTGACATTTGAATTTTTAGAAGGTTTTATTATGTTTGGACGACTCAACATTTAAATGTTAAATTTAAACACTTCTGTTGAATAATATATTTTTAGAGTTGAATGAGTTCAATTTTTAAGATGCAGCTGATATCATCTTTCCTATTGTACTATAGTATTTTATGAATATACCAGGTTTTCCACTCTTCTGTTGATGATATCAAGTGAGTCCATTAATCTGATGCCCTGAGAACGACCCATGTGTATTAAAGAGCAGCAGCTACTATGTTTTCCTTGGGACACAGAATGAAGGAGCTATGGTGTGAAGACATGTATACCTTTAATTTCACTTTTACAAAAAATTAAGAAAATATTTATACAGCCGAAACAGTATGTGAGTTTTTCTAAATACCCACTTAAAACATGAGGCAAGTAGAGTTCAAGATTGGGCAGCTGACTAAATGTAAGGTGATTTAAATATAAAGTAACTTATTACTAGTGGTTGAGACTTTTTAGTTGGTTCATTGTCCATTGAGGTTCACATTCTGGTAAATCATATTATTAAATTTTGCCTATTAGAAAATGAATTGTGATATTTATAAACTGTGCAGTATTACTGTACCATAAAAATGCGGAACTTGAGTCAGTTGTAGGAAAATGGATGCAACTTTGTAATATTAAGTGAAGTAAATCAGACACACAAGCTTAAAGAACACATAATTTCTCTCCTATGAGAAATAAGAAGATAGATGATGTAAACAGCAGTGAGAAGACAGAGAATAGGAAACAGTGAGACATACCTTTTGCGAAAAGGACTGAGGAGGAAGTGGACTGAGGAGGAAGTGGACTGAGGAGGAAGAGGGGAAGGAAAATGAAGAAAGGGAATGAAGATGGATGTAATTGCTATCACTGCGAACATATATTATAAAAAATAGCTAGTACTATGTCAAAAATAGAATTTTATAGGCAGAATCCAGGTGTAAATGTCAGAGCCTAAGGTCATAGCATAATTTCAGTCTGGCAAGGAACCAACAGGATGAGATAGTACTGTTTTCTAGGATAAACATGTTTCACATTTCACCTTGGCTTTCCTCCACAAAGACTTTAGTTTCTGTCCCTGTCAACCTGTTTAACAGTTAATGACAATTCTCTATTTAAAAAAAATTTCTTCTTTTTAAGACAGGGTCTCGCTTTGTAATTCAGGCTGGCCCTGAGCTCGCTATGTAGCCCAGGCAAGCCTGGAACTCAGCAACCTTCCTGCCTCTGCCTCCTGAGTGCTGGGATGACAGGCTTGAGCCACCATGCCCAGCACTGTGGTATGTGGTATTGATTGCTGGTGGGCCCAAGTCACCACACCCGGTATTGTTGTATGTGGTTACCAGAGATCGAACCAGGGATTTTGCCCTTGCTAGGCAGGTGCTGAAACCACTGGGCTAAATCTCTGGTCCTCTATTCAAAATTTTAAAGAATACTTAAATTTTAAAACTGAGATATCAAAGTGGAGTTCCTTAGCATCCTCTGAAATGATTTAAATGTTGGCCGGTGGGTTCATAAAGAGACACAGAAGACTAACATCTAAAGAATTTTTACTCCCTTTGAAGTTATGCAGAGGGCATCACCTGCTGCTTAAAAGTATGAGGAGCTTCAGTTATCATGTATATAGCAAATAAACAGCTTCAGAGCAAATTTCCTTCTGCCTAACAGTGTTTGTTCTGTGTCCAGAAAACCACAGACAGTAATGTTGTAATGCTGTTCTGCCTTTAAAAAAAAAAAAATTTCAGGCCAGTTTGTGGAAAAGTTTATAAATTAAGTCACAAACATCCGTTTTCCATTACAGATTAAACCTACCATGTAGTGCCTCTGGGTTGCCTCACTCTCTACACATCCATGCTTAGCTTCTGAAAAAATTTTCTAATTGTCCTCTCAGAAAGTTGACCCATTTTCTATGTGCAAAATGTATGTTTTGACCTTTACTGTCAGTCTTTTTTTTTAAATTGAATTCTTTATTGGTACATTTTATATACACTCAACATGGGGAATTTGTAGCAGTATATGACACAAGTTAATTCTCATTTTTACCCATATCCCTACCCCCCACAACCTCCCACCCCATATACATGTGCTTTCTTTTTCTTTTCAAATCCCATTTATTCTTTCCCCCCCATTACTTTCCCCCATTACATTCCCTTTGAATATTTCCTATTTCACAAAATCTATCATACACTCTAGAACTCATTTACATCTACAGGTTCTCACGCCAGAGAAAAGATACGGTATTTACATATCTGTGACCTATTTATTTCACTTATCAGTGTGTCCTCAAGGTGTGTCCATTTGCGCATAAATGATTGAAACCTGTCGTTCTTCATGGCAGAGTAATACTCCATTTTATTAAAAAACACATCTACTTTACCCAGTCTGACTTTTATGCTAACAGAATTCTCCTTGCAGAAATATAACACCAGAGTGGGAGACAAAGGAACCCAGCTGTCCGGCGGCCAGAAGCAGCGCATCGCCATCGCCCGCGCCCTTGTTCGACGGCCGCGGATTTTGCTTTTGGATGAAGCCACATCAGCTCTGGACACAGAAAGTGAAAAGGTATGAATTTAAATCTGGTTAATTTATACATGAATCGTTTGTGCATTAAGGACTAAATGTATGTTTTCCTTGCCATCAGTAGAGAACACAACTTAGTGGTGTTAATGGTGTCTGTGAACTTACACTGGAGTGTAAGCACTCTCTGTGTGCTGTTCAGGAGAGCGAAGGTGATCGAGTCACTCTTGAGCACATAACACATCCGGGAAAAGCTTGCACCAGCGTGTTTTCCTCTGAGCAGCTCCGTGCGGGGGGAGTGTCCCCCACGTCTGTGGGTGGATCTTGTCGGCAGTGCTGTGAAAAGTCACTTAGAGAAGGAGACAAAGTTAAAATCTGATCATACAGCACCTCCCATAAACGTGGGCAATCACTTTCCATTTGAGAACAGGCTAAGAACCCAGCTACTGAGCAGCTTCACACAGGAAATGTAAATATTACAATCTGCAGACAGACAGCTCACCCTGAAGAAGCCCGTCTGGCCTTAGGTCTGGCTTCCTGGCCCGCCGCGGGGCTGCACTGGGGAGCTGCTTTCAGGGAGGCTGCACAGTGGGGAACAGTTGAAAATGTTTTCAGATAACTGGATGAGCTCTTGGTTCCGCTGTAACGTTAAGAACAGCTTCCTTCTGTCTCAGAACTACCTAAACTACACGTGAATTTACTTCCAATGTACGATATCCCTTGATTTCTAAAAATCTATTATATTCCAACGATATACCTTAAAAATATATACTGGAGGAATTGTGAGGCTTGTTATGGAGGAGAAAATAAAGGACAAGAACTTTATTATTAGAACTGACTCACGTGCTCATGGAACAGGTGGTCCAGGAAGCCCTGGACAAAGCCCGAGAAGGCCGCACCTGCATCGTGATCGCGCACCGCCTCTCCACCATCCAGAGCGCGGACGTCATCGTGGTGATTCAGAACGGCCAGGTCAAGGAGCTCGGCACCCATCAGCAGCTGCTGGCGCAGAAAGGCGTCTACTTCTCGATGGTCAGTGTCCAGGCCGGAGCAAAGTGCTAGCGAGCTGTGACCACGAGAGATGTCACAGATGACATCAAATCAAACTTACAAAAAAAGAATTTAGTGGATTAGATCATTATATATTTAATACTTCCTGGCACAACTGGAGATAATGTTATCAAGTTCAGAGTCTTCAGAGACTTCCTAATTAAAGGCTCGGAAGCACAGCCTTCATCAAATGGGAGGGTGGATAATGGTTTTAATTTCATTATAAAATTCACAAAAGGATTTTAAGTAGATTTTTTGATAAAGTAATTTCTTATTTGTACTTTCTGATTTCAACTGTATCTCCCTTGTTGGATGATTATAAAAGTAGCAAAAAATACTAAAATGTTTATATGAAATGCCTAAATTAAAACTAAGCTTTGATATTATTGGAGTCATCATGTCTGAAATATGTGAATCCATATATTCTTTCAATTAGAATATTGCAGATAATTTTGGCCTTTCAAAAACTGATTCACTGAAAATGGATTTACTTCTGTGGAAAGTTCTAAACAGTTTAAACAAATTGTATTCAGTGTGTTTTCATGTTGCACCTCACAGAACCAGGGGAAGGCTTTCTTCTGGAGCTTATTCCTGCTGATTGTTTAAACTTTGTATTATGGTTTTCAAACTTACCACACAGGAGCAGATTTGGGAAGAATGAGGTCCAATTTTGAAGTGTATATCTCTAAGATTAATATTTTACATTGCTTTTATAAAGGGATCTTTAAGGATTTTACTATTATTATACATTTTGACATATAATTATTTTTTCTGTATTGATAATAAATCATTGTTCTCAGTAATTGAACTTTTGTACAGTTGTTCCTCCTGGCTTGCAGATGTTTCAAAAAATGTTTCCTAAGTTTAACTGCCTCATGATGAAACCCAACAGAAAAGAAGAAAACATCATAAATATTGGTACTCTGACTACAGTTTTAAATCCTAGCCATAAATCATTATAAATAAGATTGATATTCACTAGCCATATTTTTACTATAAGAAATTGATATAGTTAATAAAGATGTTATAAAGGGAAAAGTTCTTCTGCAGGAAGAATTAGGCAAAGGATATGAAGAAGTAATTCCAAAAGAAGAGAATGCACGAGAAGAAAGTGAAATTTCATTAACAAAAGGGATTCTGATTGAAACAAAATAGTCCTTTTTGCCTAATATCTTGGTGATGTATCAAATCTCTTTCCATTATAAGCAGTGTATCAACTTGACACACAGAAGCACATGCACAACATAAATCGTGAGAAAATAAGGTAACAAGAATCCTTCAAAAATGCATAACTTCCTAAAAACTGATATTGTGGATGAAATCCAAAGAATTAATGAGTTGATCATTTAAATGATTATGAGATCAAAGAAAGTACAAATTAAGCAGCTGAATGAAACAATTATTAAAATGATCAGTGAGCTCAGAGAAAATACAAATAAGCAGCTGAATTAATTAAGGAAAACAATTCAAGATGTGGTTTAGCATTACTGTGTTTTGCTGTGCTGAAGTCTTTCAGAGGTGATTCCAAGGTCCTTTTTTTTATCAGAGATGAAGAACTGAATGAAACAAGAATAAAAGGTGGTAACGTTTCACATTTATTAAAGGCAGGAACAAAATAGAAGGGCAGAGAAAAAAATGAACACACAGTAAGATTTGCCCAAAGAAAAAGGGAAGAAAAAATAAAATTATACACCTGCCCTGAAGAGACACAACAGCAATCAATCACTTAATAACAACTATCCCTTTTTTATATTTCCTTCACGGACATCATGCCCATGTAATCTTGTTAAACACCTGCTCAAGTTCTCATGAGACATACAAATACAGGGCTCAAGAATTGTTCATGCAGGACCAGAGATTCAGCTCAGTGGTTCCAGTGCCTGCCTTGTAAACACAAGGTCCCTGGTTCCATCCCTGTTAATGACATAACAATACCAGACGTGGTGACTCACACCTAACAACAATTGGGACCACATACCACAATGGCAGGTGTGGTGGCTCACACCTGTCATCCCAGCACTCAAGAAGCAGAGGCAGGAGGTTTGCTGAGTTTGAGGTTTGCTGGGTTACATAGTGAGCTCAGGGCCAGCCTGAACTACAAAGCAGGACCCTGCCTCAAAAAAAAAAAAAAAAGAAGAAGAAGAAGAAAAAGAAGGAAGGAAGGAAAAAAAAGGAAGGAAGGAAGGGAAAAAAAGGAAGGAAGGAAGGAAAGAGAAAGGAAAGAGAGAAGGAAAGAAAGAAAAAGGAAGGAAGGAGAAAGAAAGAAAGGAAGGAAAGAGGCAGCTGTAGAGTTATTAATGTCTGACTGGCACAAATTATAGGTTAGAATAGTAACTGATTTTACAGATTGGTTCCACTGTCTTAAATAGATTTTATTTAGTATCAGAGACCCCATTGGTGGGTTCTGAAATCTCCTGCTCAGTGCTATAACACAAGGTTAAAAGAAAAATTCAAAGTCAAAATTAAAGAGATGGAGAAATGGGGACCCAGGGTGACCCAATGCTTGTGGAAGTAAGGCTGAACAAGCAAACGCTAGAACACCTAGAGCTGTTAATGCTTATGCATGACGTCACAGATCAAAGCAGAGTGGCTGATGGAGGGACTCTGGAGTTGCTGTGGACGTGCTGCTGACGTAGGCAAGGCTTACAAAGGAGGAGACAAAGCATTCTGAATTACGAATAGAATGAACAAAATGTAAGTTGTCAATAATTAACCTTGTCTCTTTAGTAAAGAAGGTTTTAATTTGGGGAACAGAATTTAGGTAAGAGTCACTCTGATTTCCACATTTAGATTTTGGCCAGACTCACTATAAACTATAAACGAACCAATTATGAAGTTAGCTTTTTACATGCTGCAGTGCTTATAGCCCGCTTTGGGGATAACCAGTGGAGTGGTCCCCACAATTTAGGGTTTAGGGTCAGTGGTTAAGGTTCATTTTACTTTTATGAGTGGGAATTAGGTATACTTTTATAGTTAGTGTTAGTTTTTGGGTTATATTTAGGTCTAGAGCTAGGTTTATAGATAGGTTTAGAGATCAGGTTAGGTTTAGGATTGAGTTAGTGTCAGGGTTAATTTCAGGGCTATGGCTGGGTTTAGGTTATAATTGGGTTTGGAGTCAAGGTTAGAATTAAGAGATATGGTTAGTGCTAGGTCTAAATCTAGGGCAAGGGCTAGGAAAGGGCCACAGCTACAGTTTGTGTTAGGATTAAGGCTAGGGCTAGGTTTAGAATTTGGGTTTGGCTTAGGATTACACTTTGGGTTCAAGAAGCGGAGTTGGCAGACTTGAATTTTCCCTGATATCACTTTACCCATAGAAGTGAATGGAAGAATGGCACATTAAGTGTAGTTGGTAGCTGTAAACATTTAGAGTGGAGTTTGGCTGTACTCTTTGGAATGTCTGCCTAACTAATAATGATTTTCAGAGTCCATATGTATAAGGTTGCTATAGTGAATAGCAGTTTGTTGTAAAATGTGTTCAGCTCTGGGAAAGAAGCAAGCATGGAGCTCTGAAGGTCTCACTAGCATGGCTTGTAGGTTAGATTTCTAAGTACTATCACAGATATCCTTTGCTGTCTTAAATGAATGTTGTGCACTTGGATTTCCCTCAGCACCCTTGATCTCACAGAAGTTAATGCAAGAATAAGTGTGTAAAGTTTAGTTTGTTACTTCAGATACCTAGAACTCTGAGCATTTGTGTGCAGATTAGGTACAAGGAATAGACTCTGGCCTCTCATCAATACTTATTTTCATACTCGATGTATATTCATCTTGGTGGAAAAGCAGGAGGCAGAAGAGTTCTGAACATGACTCTAGTATGAATTGTTACAAGCCTAACTGATACATCACAGATTTGTTCTGATATTTTAAGTAAAGATTACATTTGGGGTTAGAGTTAATGTTAGGTTTAGAGTGACATGTAGGCTTCAGCCTGAGAGCTAAGGTTAGTGTTTGGTTTAGGGTTATTCATTTAGGTTTAAGGTTAGAATTAGGGGTTAAGTTTTAGGTGTGGGGTTAAGTTTAGTGTTAGTTTCAGGTTGAAGTTTGGGTCTAGGACTATAGGTAGGACTAGGGCTATAACTCATGTTACAGTTGTGAGCAGTTTTATCATTGGGTTGATGTTATGTGTTAATGTTAGGATGAGAGTCACAGTTAATGGTAAGGCTTGGTTTAGGGTTTATTTTTCTTTAATGTTAGCAGTAGACCTAGGGCTATGGTAGGGGCAAGGTGAGAGTTAGGGTCAGTGTTAGGAACAGAGTTATGATGAAAATAAAAGAAAGTTGCAAACTTGGATTTCTCTTGGACTCCTCTACACTTATAAGTGAAGAATAGCTTGTGAAGTGTAGGCTGTAATTAAACAGCTAAAGCTCTCAGTGTATTTTGGTATTATCATGTGTACAATGCCTCATAAATATCTAAAGAGCTAAATATATATCATTTACAAAAGACATATAATTGTTTCAGAAAGGAAATTGACCAAAGTAGATTAAAAATCATTACATATATTCTGCCACTGATGCCTTGGCATTTCTGCCATTAAAAAGTTATGAGCCTGGGGCTGGGGATTTAGCTCAGTGGTGCCAGCACCTGCCTAGCAAGCACAAGGTCCCTGGTTCAATCCCCAGTAACCACATAAAATACCAAGTATAGTGACTCATGCCCACCAGCAATCAGTACCATATACCACAATGCCAGGCATGGTGGCTCACACCTATAATCCCAGCACTCAGGAGGCAGAGGCAGGAGGGTTGGTGAGTTTGAGGCTTGCCTGGGCTATATAGTGAGCTCAGGATCAGCCTGAACTACAAAGCGAGACCCTGTCTCAAATTAAAAAAAAAAAATTGTAATAAACAATTTTTTTAAATTAACAAGCACCAATAAAAGGAAAAAGTGTGGAAATTTTTTTGCCGTATCACTTTACACTTCAAAAAATATCTCTAAGTGTTCAGTAAACCCAATGTTTTAAATGTTCAATAGCTAGGAAACAAGGTGCTACAGTACTTACTACAAAGGAAAGAGATTCAAAATTCTATTTAGGGTACTGATCTTTTAGTAGTGAAAATCAAGAGGAGGAGCCTTTGATGGCTCACACATAAATGATTCGTGATAGAGCTCTTACAGTACAGAGTGGCAGAAATCACCATCTGTTTAACAGAAGAGGCAGGGACAAACTGACACATAAGTTGAAACATGCACTTTATTCATCACAGTCCATGTACAATAATTTAGTTACATCTTGACATGGGAAAGATACACTTGAACACCTAAGAATTCAAATATCATTGAATGTGAGAAAAAAATTGCCCAAAGAAAATCATGAAGCCATCATATTTAGACGGAGATATTGATATCTATGTAATCATGATGGGCAATACAGAGAAGAAATTTTTAAAAATATTTGTACAGTATATAATAAAGTATTTCTATACTGAATAAAAATCAACAAATATAAGAAAATGGAACAACATAAACAATTCAAGCAAGAACACCAAATATAAACAAGATCCATGACTTTCATTGAGGAAATAAGTCAAAGAAAATGAAATTGTGCAAAAGACTCTACTAGTAAATAGACTTACAAAAGAATAAATAATCAAATGACACACTCCAGAGCGATATCATATGCTTTGGAGTATATCAACAGCTACTGACCAGTGACTTTATTCCAGTGTCCAGAAAATATACTGTGCTGTTGTCTCTGCAGATAAATGTGATGATTTCTTCACAGCTATTAAAAAAAAAAAAACTTGGAAAAACTTCAACCATGTGACACCACAATGGATGAGGAAATCCTTTGTCCTTATCTCAGACATGAACACAAGATAAAGAAACCACATACAATGCATTTCTGTGCAATTTTTATAGTTCTCACCTACTGAATACTCCAAGAATTCAAAACGGAAAGAATGCAGGCAGCAACAGTTACACAAGATAAACTCAGGAAAAATAGCAAAAGAAGTGAGTGGTAATTCAAAGGGGAGACAAAATCACAGAGGATTTCACTTTGGTCCTCTTAGCCACTGCATAAGGCTCAGTTAGAAAAGTCTGAATATTCCTACATATTTATATTGTTATTGTTAGGTCTTATCAAAAACCCTTTTGAAAATAAATATTGAAAATATTTCAACACTAAATTACCATGTGGGAAAAAAACCTATAAATTTATATATATATATATATATATTTGCCTACATTTTAAGAAGGTAAAAATAAAAAAAAATGTACAGATTGTACACAGTAAACATGGCAGCACAGCTCTAAAGGTGAAGGCTCCAGACACCAAGCAAGAAGTAGTCAGATTATCTGCCAGGTATCAGGAGTGTAGATTTAGAAACTTGGATAAAGAATACAGACATGCAAGCTGATAGTGCTAACCTTGACAAAAGTGGTTTTATATTCACATTTGTGAAGATATGGTACAGAAAACCAAGAGGACTTACAAAGAAATATTATTCTTATTACTAAGGACCAGGGTAGATGAGAGCAGAAGTCTCAGCTGTGTACCAAATATCTTGACAAATGAAAGAAGAAACCTGGCTAGGGAGGTTACTGACATTGAGGTTAAATTTTGCATATGCTTACAAAGGACTTTTTTCCATTGTGTCCTTACAAGTCAGTGCAAGCCTCTTTATATATTCACAGTTAAATTTCTCGTTTAAAATCTGTGAGCATACATGAATACTTTTCCATGTAACTCACATAAACAGCATTTATACCCTTTATGATTCATGTATTTGACAATACCAGTATGGGCTGAAAGTTTTCCCTCATTGCTTACATATGTATAGTTTATACCCAGTGAGTTCTCTTGTATCTTTGACAAATACTGTGAACAGAAAGCTGGCCCACCTTGGTTACATACATAGGGTTTCTCTCCAGTGTTTTTTTTCATGCTCTAGACAGTACCTCTGTGTTGTGAAAGCTTTCCCACATTGCTTACATTCATACAATTTCTGCCCAGTGTGAGATCTTTCGTGTATTCGACAATACCTCTGTGTTGTGAAAGCTTTCCCACACTGCTTACATACATAGGGCTTCACCCTGGTGTGAGTTCTTTCATGTTTTCGACAACAACTTGGTGTGCTGAAAGCTTTCCCACATTGCTTACATATGTAAGGTTTCTCCCCAGTGTGAGTTCTTTCATGAACATGACAATTACTGTGTGTGCTGAAAGCCTTTCCACACTGCTTACACACAAAGGGTCTTTCTCCAGTGTGAATTCTTTCATGTATTCGACAATGACTCCGAGTGCTAAAAGCTTTCCCACATTGTTTACACACATGAGGTTTTTCCCCAGTGTGAGTTCTTTCATGTGTTCGACAACTACTGAGTGTGCTGAAAGCTTTCCCACACTGCTTACATACATAAAGTTTCTCCCCAGTGTGAGTTCTTTCATGTCTTTGACAATCACTGTGTGTGCTGAAAGCTTTTCCACACTGCTTACATACATAGGGTTTCTCCCCGATGTGAGTTCTTTCATGTATTTGACAATGACTATGTCTGCTGAATGCTTTCCCACATTGCTTACATATATAAGGTTTTTCCCCAGTGTGAGTTCTCTCATGTATTTGACAAGCACCATGTCTGCTAAAAGCTTTCCCACACTGCTTACATGCATAAGGTTTCTCTCCAGTGTGAGTTCGTTCATGCATTTGACAATTACCATGTCTGCTGAATGCTTTCCCACACTGCTTACATACATAGGGTTTCTCCCCAGTGTGAGTTCTTTCATGTCTTTGACAATCACTGTGTGTCTTGAAACCTTTGCCACACTGCTTACAAACATAGAGTTTCTCCTCACTGTGAGATCTTTCATGTCTTTGACAATCACTGTGTGTCTTGAAACCTTTGCCACACTGCTTACAAACATAGAGTTTCTCCTCACTGTGAGATCTTTCATGTCTTTGACAATCACTGTGTGTGCTGAAAGCTTTCCCACATTGCTTGCATTCATTGGGTTTTTCTCCAACATGAGTACTTTCATGTATTTGACAATGACTTTGTCTAATGAAACCTTTCCCACATTGCTTACATATATATGGTTTTTCCCCATTGTGAGTTTTTTCATGTATTCTACAAGTACCAAGTCTGCTAAAACGTTTCCCACATTGTTTACATACATAGGGTTTCTCCCCAGTGTGAGTTCGTTCATGTATTTGACAATTACTGTGTCTGCTAAAAGCTTTCCCACAATGCTTACATATATAGGGCTTCTCCCCAGTGTGAATTCTTTCATGAATTCGACAATTACTGTGTGTACTGAAAGCCTTCCCACACTGCTTACATTCATAGAGTTTCTCTCCAGTGTGAGTTCTTTCATGTCTTTGACAATCACTGTGGGTACTAAAGGCTTTTCCACACTGCTTACATACATAGGGTTTCTCCCCAGTATGAGTTCTTTCATGTCTTTGACAATCACTGTGTGTCCTGAAGGCTTTTCCACACTGCTTACATTCATAGGGTTTCTCCCCAGTGTGAGTTCGTTCATGTCTTTGACAATCACTGTGTGTCCTGAAGGCTTTTCCACACTGCTTACATTCATAGGGTTTCTCCCCAGTGTGAGTTCGTTCATGTCTTTGACAATCACTGTGTGTGCTGAAAGCTTTCCCACAGTGCTTACATAGATGAGGTTTCTCTCCACTGTAAGTTCTCTGATGATTTCCAAATGAAGTGCTATTAGTGAAGGATTTCCCATTATATTTAGATACAGAGGGTTTTTTGTGAATATGAGTTCTTTCATGTATTTGAATAAAGTGGTGAGAATCAAAACCTTTTCCACATTGTGTACATATATAGATATTCACTGCACTGTGATTTCTTTCCCAGATCTGAGCACTGCTGGGTGTACTGACTTTCATATCTTGCTCATATATAGAGGGGTTCTCTTCAGTGTTGGATTCTTCAGTGGAACAGGAGTATAATTTTCCATATTGCTTATATTCACAATGTTTCTCTCCAAGATCTGTCTTTGCAAACTTCTGAGATGACTGGAACTCAGTGTAGGTTTTCCTGTATTTGCTATAGCTAGACAGATTATCTTCAAATCCCTGATACTCATATGATCTGAATCCAATGTTACCAATCAGAGGGTTTCTAGAGTCAAGGCTTTCACTTGGTTTCGTACAAACTGGTTTTATATTTCCATTGGTATCTGTAGCCCAGAAAATAATTTCTTCATGTTGATACCATAATTCATATTCACATTTTTCTATTTCTTCATTGCTGTAAAGAAATGAAATACCTAATCACATTTCAAAGTGTCTTTTAATTAATGGTTTACTGAGATGAGATCTAGTTTGCTGCTGCTTAAAAATATATGATATAGGGCCGGAGGGTTAGCTCAGTGGTTCCGGCGCCTGCCTCGCAAGCGTAAGGACCTGAGTTCGATCCCCGGTTACCACATATAATGCTGGGCGTGGTGGCTCACGCCTGTCATCCCAGCACTCGGGAGGCAGAGACGGGAGGATTGCTGAGTTCGCGGCGGCTTGCCTGGGCACCATAGTGAGCACAGGGCCAGCCTGAACTACAAAGCAAGACCCTGTCTCCAAAAAGCAAAAAAAAAAAAAAATATGATATATGTATACTCTAGATGATAATTAGAAATAATTACTGTATACTCTGGATGATAATTAGAAATAGCTTTTACCAAACAGCAGTATTCCCTTGGCAGTTTATAAATGACATCTTTGCAGCACATAACACCTTTATTTTGATGACTTGGTACATATGCACATCAAGTGTTGATTATTGTTCTTACCCTTTCTTCCATGATTGTCTCTGCCCCTATCTACTGAGTCTCTTCATTCACTTGAAAATGTCTACCTCTCTTTTTTGTACCATCTGCTCTTTATTAGGCTTACTCCTAATTCATAATTTGAATTTCTCATACTAAACATAACACATGATATTGATATTTCTGCCTCAATTATATAATTTAATATTACTGACTCCAGATCCATCCAGTTTTTTAGAAACTGACATCACTTCATTCTTTGTTAGGTAAACACACATTTTTTCCAGTGCTGGATTTTAACCCAGGATGTTAGTGCCAAGTTACAGCCTCAGCCTTATTTATTTCTCTTCTTTTTTTTTTTTTTTGAGACAGGGTCTCGCTTTGTAGTTCAGGCTGGCTCTAAGCTCACCATGTAGCCCAGGCAAGCTTCGAACTCAGCAATCCTCCTGCCTCTGCCTCCCAAGTGCTGGGATTACAGGCATGAGCCACCATGCCCGGCTTATTTATCATTTTGAAACAGACTCATCTGTCATTACGTTTCTTAGGCTGAGCATGAAAGTTTGGTTCCTAACTCAGCTTCCTAGAGTGCTAAGATTCCACACATGCACTATCATTCCCAGGTTATCATGTATTTCCTTACTCAGCTCACCTATGAATGGGCCTCTAAACTGCTTCCTGAATTTAGATTTTGCAAGCTGTAATAAAATAAACAAGGTTATGCATGCATTAATATGCCAACTTTAATTTGGGGGAGAATATACCCAGGAAAGGTACAACAGAACAAAACAGAATTTCTATTTGTATGCTTTTGAGGAATTTTCATAGGCATTTTCAGAGATGTTATACTAAAATGACATTTCAACAAACATGGAAATGTGCCTTCTAATATTTTGGAACATAAATAGACTGGATGCTTTGGAAAATTGCTTTAAAACTGTTATCAAATTATCATCAATTATCAAAATTCCTTTGGATTTTGCATATGTTCACAAGGACAGTAATTTTGCAAGTACTGAATTTATATACCACATTAAAGTACATACAGCCTTCCTTATATAGTTAACATAAATGTGGTCTTTTGAAAGTATATACATATATAATTTGATATCCTTTAAGTGTAAACACAAAATTCATTTTATATACTCCTATAGCCAATGCCTAAATGGAATTTCATATAAAATTTTTAGAATCTTGAAGGAAAATAATTTATTCTTTTATATTAGACAAAGTCATTTGTGGGATAAGAATTGCTTACTTTTCAGATACTGTAATATTTCAAATATTGAATTATCAGATTGTAGGGAATCAAAATGTATGAATCTTTGGAGAAATACTGCCAGATTAAAGAAACTGGAACATGGGCACATTCATATAATTTGCCTGGTTTTAGTATTTTTGCTGTCCTCAACACTATTCTTATGAATGCAAGTTACCTTAGATTTCTACTGCAATTTTTGTAGTAATCTTCAATTTTCTTATTACCCCAGTTTCTCCCTAAAGTACAGAAAGGAAAATATAACAGTAAGTTGCTACATTACATAAAAATTCAAAGATTCCATTTAGAATTATAGTATAATGTACTCATGCCTGAAAAAGTTATCAAGTGTATACTCCAGTGAAGTAAACTGAACTGATCAGCAATGAACAATGCTCTCGGATTGCATAAATGAGAAAAGGATATTGTCCTTACCTAAATCCGCCACATTCCTAAAGGTTTCCCACATCACATCTCTGTAGAGCTTCTTTTGTGATGGATTCAGCAAGGCCCACTCCTCTGTGGTGAAGTTCACAGCTACATCCTCAAAGGATACTGCCTCCTAAACCATGAACGAGATACAACCAGAAAGAGAAGGAGACAATATGAAACTTCTCACAACTACTCATAAAAGGCTGAAATGAATCTGAGTCCTCCAAATGTTTACTTCATGTTTTGGTCATCAAATACTCATTCTCTATTCATATAAACATGTGTACAGAATTTTGATGCAAAATCAACAGCAGGATGCCAGCACTGGTTCTCCTGCTGACTAACCTGAGTTTTTTTGGAACACTGTCCTTGAAGCATGGTTTACACAGGGCTTCTACAAGGTCAGCATCCAAGTAAAAAAACTAAAGTATCTAATGAACAGCTCTCACAGATCATAGAATGTATTTTTCCCAATTTATTATTTGTTGAATTAATAATCCCTTCTTTTTCTGATTATATTTAGACAGCATTTTGAAACTTCAACCTGGTTTCACAGACAAAAACGTAACTGGATGCTAAGCAAAATTCACGAATGATAATTTGGAATGCTAGTGAAAAATATTGCAGTTTTTATTGAAGAATATCTAAGAATAATAAAATCAGTAAGGAAGACAGTGTCTTACAGTTCAATGAAACAAAAGGTGGCATATGGGAGACAAATGAGGGATGGATATGATTAAAATATAAATTACATACACTGAAAACCACTATTTTGCAAACTGAACTTGCAATTGTAATAAAGGAAAACTGAAGAAAAAATTTTACTTCTTAAATCACACCTCTGATATGTCAAAGAAAAGTATAACTGTTCAGTATAATATCTAACAATGTTCAGGAACTTGAAAAGTGACAGCTCCTGCAAATTCTAAGAAAAAGATTCAAAGTCTACCATCTGAAGCACTGTTCTATTAGTGAGAATGACAAATAGATCACAAAAAAGGGAGTCTTTGAAGCAATCCCATGGGAATAGAACACTGATTCATGATAGAGCTCTTACTATACACTGTGGAAGATATAACCATCTGTTTAATACCAGAGGCGGGGACAAATTGGTGCATATGCTGAAACATGCACTTCATTCATGACAAGCCATATACAATAATTTAGTTACATCTTGACATAGGAAAGATAAACTTGAATACTTTATTGAGAATTCAGTCAAATATCATTGGATGTGAGAAGAAAAAAATCATGAAGCCATCAAAATTAGGAGATATTATTACTATATAATCATGATGGGCAAAAGAGAAGCATTAAAAAAGTTTTGCACTGTATACAATAAAAAAATCTATATACGGAGTAAAAATAAACAAACATAAGAAAAATGAAAAACCATACAATTCAAGAGAAAACACCAAATTTAAACAAAATCCATGACCATGGTTGAGAAATCCATGGTTGAGAAAATAGTCAAAAGACATGAAGCTGGAAAGATATAACTAGTATGTGGACTTTTAAAATAATGAAGGATCAAACCATACTCTACAACCATATCCTCTACTTAGGGGTACACTAATATCTATAGATAAATGGCTTTATTTCAACATCCAGAAAATATACTGTACAGTTGTTTCTGGAGACAAATGCGATTCTTTTCACATCTATAATAAGTAAACTTCAATCACATGACCTCTAGAATGGATTAGAAAGCACTTTGCCCCTAACTCAGACATACACACATGTGAAACAGAGTGAGACAAAAAACCTGGCTAAAATGTTTTCTATTCAATTTGTATATACTCACACACTGAACATTTCAAAGGGGCAAAACTGTAAGAATTCATATGGTAAACTTATAAATAGCAAAGTAAGTATGACAACTGTTACCCATGGGGATGGCAAGGATGAATCTAATAGTTTCACTGCCCATGGCCCGGTCACAAAACATTCTGAGAGTTGCCAGAATATTTATATTCATATTACTGTTAAAACTTATTTTAAAGCTTTTTTGTGTGTGTGTGTGGTATCAGGATTCAAATTCAGACCCTTGTACTTCCCAGCGAGGCAAGGTACCAGGTGAGCTATATCGCAGTCCACTAAAAGCATTTTTGAGAATAAAACATCTTGAAAAATATTCAAGCAGAAAATTACTATGTGGAAAGAAAATTAATTTTTTACAAGTTTGATGACATTCTAACACAGGAAAAATAAAGAACTAATATATAGCCTCAGTACAATAATCAGAGCAGCACCGCCATAACCAATAGAACTCCAGTCGCCCAAGAAGCAGTGGTCAGACTGCAGACTGCCTCTCAGGAACACAGATTAGAAAGTAAGACGAATAAAAGGGAGCCATGCAAGCTGAGTAATTAGTAGACATTCTATTTGATTTTGATGCAAAATCCTATGCTATCTGTGAGAAGAGTGGCTTTTACATTCACATTTGTGAAGACAGGGCATAGAAAAGCAAGAGGAAATGTGAAGAATATTATTTTCGTAACTGAGGAATCAGGGATATTAGAGCAGGACTGTGAGTCAGGTATCAAATATCTTCAAAGAGTGATGAAAGGAGCCTGGCCTGAGAGGTTAGTGAGGATAAGAGGGAACACACAGTGAGAGCTTGCTCTTGCAGGTAGAATTTTGGTTGTCAAAGTATCATCAGATCCAAAGTTGTGAAACTATACAAAAAAGATATACCTGTCTTGCACTGAATCAATAAAACCTGCTGAAATTGTATTTCTTTAACATACTTAATAACATTCAACCTATGCCTTAAAGAAAAAAAGGATAACCATGATCATACAATAATATAGAAGGGTTTTTTTTTAACAAAAACTAATGGTTCTTTATACATTTTCCATAAAACAGACATTCAAACGAGATGGGGCAAAAGATACAAAACTAAAGGGAAAATCATAGATCAACAATTGACTCTAAAAATTTCAAAACATTTGAAATTGAGTGTATATATAATTAAAATGAACATCACCTCTTAAATGAACTGAGGATAAGAAGGAACACAGTATTGTGTAATACTTCATCTAGTAACTGAAGAATACAGTCTGCTCAAACACAACGAATGTTCACCAACACAGATCATGTGCAGAGCAAACAAAGGCCTTAACATATCCAAAATAGGGAAACCATGTAAAGCAAGCTCTGAAACGATTTGGAATGAAACTAAAAACCAATAGCACAAACATTAGAAAACTACTAAGACTTAGAGCTGAAATCATAAATTTCAAATGACACATGTATCAAGTGTAACAATGAGTGAAATATTAAGTATTGCACAGATAAATGGAACTAGGAAGAGTGATCTTTTGCAAATGGGAAAAAGGGACCAAGAGATGAAAACTGGGAAAAGGAAGGGTAAAGAAGATTAAAAAAAAAACATCAAAATGCATAATGTACATATACCTATTACCCACAAAGAATGTAAACATTATGTAGTGCAGACATGAGCTCATAAAAACATAAATTGAAAAAAATAAAACAACTAATTATAACAAGAAAAAGAAGATGTATCTTGTTATCAGTTCAACAGACACTTCTAAAGAAACCAAACAGGCTGGAAATTTAGCTCAGTGGTTCCAGTGCCTGCCTAGCAAGCGCAAGGTCCCTGGTTTGATCCCCGTAACCGCATACAACAATATCGGGCGTGGTGGCTCACACCCACTGGCAATCAGTAACACACACCACAGTACCAGGCTTGGTGGCTCAAGCTTGTAATCCCAGCACTTGGGAGGCAGAGGCAGGAGGATCGCTGAGTTCAAAGCTTGCCTGGGCTACGTAGTGAGCTCAGGGCCAGCCTGAACTACAATGCGAGACCCTGTCTCAAGAAAGAAAAGAAATACTTCTGTTTGCTTCTAAACTGAAGGACAAGGTAATTAGTCATCCATTTATGGTGATAAATGTATATTATATGGATCACATGAACCTGATTTTTGCATCACAAACATTCAAAGATCTACTCCATTCGGATATGACAAAAATATTAAATATGAAGATGTGAAATATCGAAGAAAATATATAAGAAAATGACCTGATCTAAGAGTGGTGAAAACTTTAGATATAAATATGTAAAACCACAAATTTTAACACAACCAAAAAAAAAAAGAAGAAAGAGTAACACAATTTCTGTTCAAAAAAAACTGATGAAATCGATCTGTAGATGAAAAATTGCAGAAAGTATTTTCATTCTCTACAAGTGAAAAAGAAATACACAGGAAAGAAAGGTTTAATTGAATAGTATCCTCATCACAAATATCAGCATATAATATAAACAGAAAATTTGTAGAAGGACTTACACAGGAAAGAAAAAATGACCTAAAAGGTGTGAAAAAGACCAAAAAAAAAAAAAAAAAAGGAAATGAATCTGAATTCACATCCATAAAATTTATCTAAGTAAAAAGTCTGTGGAGCTCATGACTATGATAAATAGAAATCATTATCTATTGGTAATGGTGGTATGGATAGTGTGTCACATTTTAAATGGATACACACTCTGTGCACTATCACACATGCTCTTCAGCATGTATAAGCATTTTCCCAAATCTGTTTCTAGGTCACTTAAAAAAAACCGCGCCTGTGCCACTTATATCATTGACAGAACTCAAAGTGTGCTTTCTTGTAACTATGGAAAAGACAAATAAGGTGTTACATTAAATCCATGATCTTGGGAATATAATGTCACCAGTGGCTGAAATTCTGACTTAGCTGGTTCAGTGGTCACATAAACTCGTCAATGACATGGTACCCTGGGAGGACAAAAGAAGAGCCCAAGTGTTGCCTTGCCTCTACCTCTGCACCGTAAACCAAGGCTGAATGATTCTAGCCAGTAACTCGCAGGCTATACTTCAACACTCCCTCCAGCCCTCCTCTCTAGTTTGCCTTCAGATTCCACTACAGTGAAAACCAGTGGAGGATCCTGTATTTGGTGTACTATGACAATACACACCGCGGTCTAAAGCCAGACTACGAGGTCTTTACCTGAAGCTCTCTATGCTTTATCTTTGGTCCTTTTCTCCACAGGCCATCTGCATGGCCTTCTCGAGAATTCAACATGAAAGAAGGCCCACAAAGTCTGAAGAATTCAGGAGAAGTCGGGAATTTCTGGAATTGTAGGATCCAGCTACATATGGAACACAGAGTAAAGGATTGTGGTACCCTTGATCACAGGGTGATCCCAAGCCTCCATAACCATAATCCTAGCATGCATAAAATAGGGCGGTAATACACAATAAACCCTGTAGGTGAAGATCCCCAGAGCAGAGCAGACATCCTTAAATCTGAGTAGCACTTAAAACCAATAATCCTACTGCAGTAATCCTTGTAGTTTAAAATCCCACAGGGTGGGGCAGATGTCCACAATAATCACAGTAGTTGATCCTGCAGGGCAGGGCAGACATCCTTAAGTTCAAGTAACCTCAAGTCTGAGTAAATCGTCTGCAGTTCCCACATCCTGCTCCTCCCCAGAGAAAATCTTTATCCCGGAGCATTCTTATGCCTACAGACCTCACGTCTGGGTTTTACCCTGATGCAGTACGCCTGTACTATAAAGTCCACCTCAATGAGGATTTAAAATTTTAAAATATTATCCAAAAACAATCCAATGGCTATGGCAATTATAAAAAGAGGCGACATCCTTCTCCCTTTCCACTCCTTCCAAATCACACCATGGTGCTTCAAGTTCAGCGAGTTTCACATGGTACATTTAACAGGCAGTTCCTTCTAGAAAGTCTCCTTAGCAGGAACACCTTCTCCAGCCTCGGTTAACACACTAATGTGCCCTCCATTTTTTTCCAGCATTCTGAACTCTATGGAAAGTCTAAACTTAACAGTCTATTTGTTAGGGGTGGTGCCATCTGAACAGTAAGATCATAGTTCTTTGCACTTCTATGTACGGACACGGGAGATTGCTGCATGCAGGACAAATACGGCAGCACTGAGTCACATCACAAAGGATGTTAACCCTGTCTTTGGATTCTCATGGCATATATCATCAACTACCATGGAAATATAGGTACATACTGGAAAATTTGGAATTCCTTCACCTCATTATGTGGCATTGGCCTGAGGGACTAAACTGTAAATTTACTGTCCCACAGACATATAAAACCGAGGTCCACCAAGTCCGTTGGAGAAAAGGAGACTCTCAGAGAACCACAGCTCCCGGCCCTAACCTCCCCGAACCCGCCTCGGCCCCAGCTCCTCTGCACGGAGCCGCCGCTGCGCTGCGAGCGGGGCTGCCGGGGCCGCACGGCCGGCTGGCGGGGACCTGCGGAGCCGGGTGCCGGAAGCCCAGCACGCGCCCGCCTCACGCGCGGCACAGGGCGGCGCGCAGGGCCAGAGAGCGGAGGGACGCGGCGCCCCGGCCGCGGGAGGCTCCGGCCGCCATCGCGGTCCCAGCCGCTTCCGGTTGACCTCGCCCGCCTCACATCCCATCCGTGGCACCTCGGGCGGCTCCCACGCCCTTACCATGGCGTGGCTCGGAGGTCTTCCCGGGTCCTTCCCACGAAGGCCGCGGCCCGCAGGAACCCCCAAGCAAGCCGGCGTGGCCAGGCGAGCCGGCTCGGCAATACGCGCCGGTTCCGGGCTTTGTTGCCAAGAAGCAGAGCCCGCCCCTCTCGGCCCATCTAATTGGATAGTTCTCGGGCTGCGTCTTTAACGCTGATTCGCTCCTGCTTCATGGCCCGCCCCCGGAGCCATGACAACAGAAACAAGCCCTTTCTGTCGTTGAGTGGAGTTCGGTGGTAGGTTTTAGCTTCTCTCAGCATGCTGACCTGCTTAACCTGCTTTTAAGCAGTTTACTCCTGGATCGGAAAAGCTGCTACTCTTTTTTATTTGTCGGGTTCGTGTGTAATTTTTTTCTGTTCCATTCATTCTCGAGCGCGAAGTGGCCTTGGGTTCCCTATGATTCTCCTGTATTGGTCTCTTACTACAGGATTTACAAGCATTCACGGCCACTCCCAGCTACCCCTGCCTTCCTTTAGCACTCGGTGGGCTCTTCCTGTGTTTCTCCTTAAAATGTGGTTACATAAGTTGCCAACGCAATTCCAGAGTTAATACATCATGGACCAGGGCACAATAGTACGAGAGAAGGGTATGATGTGAGAGGTGAAAACCATGCAATAATGTAGTGGGCTTCATGCCCAAACTTTCTCACATTGTATCTGTGGAAGACAGAGGAAGAGGACGCGGCCAGAACCCTCATGGCAAGCTCCAGTACTCCGTGAGTCCCACAGCAAAAGATACAACAAACTTGGACCCCTGAGAAAAAGGCTGAGCCTGGCAGGACTCTTGCTACTTTGAGCAGCAGCAGTTGAAGGCCCAATACCGGAGCTCACCACATCCTTATTAAGTACCAAACCTTCACACCCTAAATCCCAGCATGTGTAAGGCAGGGCGGATATCCACAATACTCCCTGTAGTTGAAGACACTGTAGGTCAGGGCAGATGTCCCCTGATACTTCTAGTGCACTAATCCTTGTAGATGAAGATCCCACAAGGCGGGCCGGATGTCCCACAATAATCCCAGTAGTTGATCCTGCAGGGCAGAGCAGACATCTGTAAATCGTCTACAGTCGCTGACAGTATCTCTCAATTCACTCATTTTAGACTCAAAATAAATATACATCATCAACTAATAACTGATTAAATAAAACCATGTCCTCATTTTGAGGAAGGGAAACAGAAGACTTCAGTCTCAACGCTCCGTGTCCTGTAGTTCCCTCCTCCTAAACTGAAACTCCCTCTTTCAAAACAGTAATGTTCCCAGAAGGAAAACGTCCTGTGATACTCTTGATTAATATCCTGCTTGGCATGAGAGGAGAGTAGGGCACTAGGAGAGCACCTTTCTGGGGTGTGTCTAAGTCACGGAGGAGGACATTATAGGACATATCTTCCCCTTCTTTTCTGGTACCAATTTTGCCCCATAATTGCAGTTTCTCATATGGTAGTAACATTTCTTTCTTTATTATCTTCTGCTTTTATATTTGTCCTTTGGAGTCAAACAGCAACCAACTTTGATCTCTGAAACCATGAGCTAAACCTTTTATTCTTGTTGTGGCACGTCAGGTATTCAGTATCTACACCACGAACTTAGTGAGGTTAATAATAGGTGTCTGAAGAAAAATAAAATACCAAGAACATCAATCCTTTCTTTAGACTGTATAAATGAGGTTTATCTTTCACTGCTCTTCATAGCTTTTCTTCATGATTGTAGTTCAGTTTGATACCAGCAACTATTTTCATGTTGAAACTTTCTACGGAAAATCTTGGAGTAACCAAGAAAAACCTCCACAAGTCTCAGGCCGGAGATTTACCTCAGTGGTTCCAGCATCTGCCTCACAAGCACAAGGTCCCAAGTTCAATCCCAGCACCACACACAATGCCAGGCGTGGTGGCTCATGCCTGTGATCCCAGCACTTGAGAGGCAGAGGCAGGAGGACTGCTGAATTCCAGGCTTGCCGGGATTATATAATGAGCTCAGGGCCAGCCTGAACTACAAAGCCTGTCTCCAATAAAAAACAAAGCCTCCGATATGATTGACACCTCTTCCCTGCTTTCCTCTGCTCTGCCGCCTGTGGCAGTCAGCACTTCCTCTAGTTTGGAGGAGCTGGAGGACACAAGTTCTTCAAGCCATGGGGATGATCAAGGCCTTTCCACATTATGTTCAAAATACATCTCAGCTTCAAATCACTGGACTTAAAACTACTCCCCGTGGCCGGGCGTGGTGGCTCACGCCTGTCATCCCAGCACTCTGGAGGCAGAGGCGGGAGGATTGCTGAGTTCAAGGCTTGCCTGGGCTACATAGTGAGTACAGGGCCAGCCTGAACTACAAAGCGAGACCCTGTCTCAAAAAGAAAAAAAAAAAAAACTACTCCCTGTCACCTTTACTTTATACCAATACTGATGTGTTATATGACCCCCATATGCCGAAATCAACTCTTTAAGTATAAACCGAGAGTTCATTCATAACATGTGAGAATACTTATTGCAAAGATGCCATGAAAGTTATGACAAAATGTATGAAAAACTTATTAAATGAATTTTTCCATTTTTCCCGTGTATTGCTGGCTCCTTCACTATTTCATTTGCACACTGTGACAACATGCTTTGTCCCAGAGCTTTTACATGTTGTTTACCTTTTTAGAGCCATATCTCGACCCTCTCACAGTACTATTGAGACATCTAATTTTTTCTCTCCCCAAATCCTAAGTATCATATAATTTCCTCCCACATTCTAAAAGAGTAACTGGCCTAAGTTTTAATATTTTGCAGGTTCGCTTTCCTCTCTTTGAAGCTGTTACAGTGAATATGGTGATATTTTTGATGGATATTTTATTGTAGCTATTCTCCACAGCCTGTCACACCAGTGGAATATGAAAACACACATAGACTATTACATTATGTATTCATAGTTAACAAACTCTGGTACAAGGTCTTGAAAGACTCTTGAAATTTCTTAAGTGAAAATTCTTAAGAGTACCATACTGAGATTTTTAGTGGTTGGGAACGGTTCGGTTTACTGGCATGAAATTATATGAAATCCCCAAACACCAAAGAATGCTGAAAAAGGCAGCACTAGTAACAGTTACTTGTATCTGTAACTCCGCCCAGCTGGATGAAGGGTCATGCCCCACCCACCGGGCATGTGACACCGGGGAAAAGAGCCTTTAGAGTCTTGGTGATCATAAAAACTAGGAAAGCTTATCCAGCCTGTCTCTATCCCAGAAAATTATTTACTTCTAATAGAAGGTGTCTTGTTTATAGTATGATATTTAGCATCATTTTATGGCTAAAGACAGTAAATTATGAAAAAATTCTCGATCAAAGGCCATTAGAGACATGGAAATCAAAAACAATTCTGATTCCATCTTACCCCAGAAAGGATGGTTATCCTCAAGGACTCAAAAACTAAAAACGGTAAGAGCTGGTGGGAGACGAAGGAACCCTTGTCTACTGTGGTGGGAATGTAAAGTACTACAAGTACTATTAAAATCAGTGTGGACACTTATTAAAAAATTAAAAATAGTACTTCCATTCAACCAGCTATACTACTTCTGAGTATTTTCCCAAAAGAGATGAGGACATACTGTAGTGATATAGGCATATGTATGGTTATAATAAGCAGCACAACATATAATTCTGGAAGTGTCCTATAGATCCATTAATGTAGGAATGAAATATCAGAGCTGAACCAGACCTTTTAACAAACAGACTCAACAGATGGAAAAGAAATTTGAAAAAGTCCAACATCATTTCATAATAAAGAGCCTAAAGGAAAGTGGAATACAATGTCTTTATCTCTACATAAGAACTATCTATGAAAAACTAACAGCTAACATCAAAAGAAATGGTCAAGGGGCCAGAGGGTTAGCTCAGTGGTTCCTGCGCCTGCCTCGCAAGCGCAAGGGCCTGAGTTCAATCCCCGGTAACCACATACAATGCTGGGCGTGGAGACTCACGCCCACCAACAATCAACACCCGCATACCACAATGCTGGGCGTGGTGACTCACGCCTGTAATCCCAGCACTCGGGAGGCAGAGACAAGAGGATTGCTGAATTCACAGCGGCTTGCCTGGGCACCATAGTGAGCTCAGGGCCAGCCTGAACTACAAAGCGAGACCCTGTCTCAAAAAAAAAAAGAAATGGTCAAAAACTGAAAGGCTTCACTCTAAACTCTGGAACAGGACAAGAATGCTCAATGTTAACACTCTTGTTCAATATAGTTCTGGAAAAAATAACCAGAGCAATTAAAGAAAAAAAAGAAATTAAAGGAATAAAGACAGAAAAGAAGTTAAATTATTATTTGCAGATGACATGATACTCTAGATAGGAAGACTGCAACAGTTTCATCAAAAGACTCTTAGAGGGCCAGAGATTTAGCTCAGTGGTTCCGGCACCTGCCTCGCAAGCGCAAGGTCCTGAGTTCGATCCTGGTAACCACATAGAATGCTGGGCGTGGTGACTCACACCCACCAGCAATCAATACCACATATCACAGTGCCGGGTGTGGTGGTTCACGCCTGTAATCCCAGCACTCGGGAGGCAGAGACAGGCAGATTGCTGAGTTCAAGGCTTGCCTGGGCTACATAGTGAGCTGTGGGCCAGCCTGAACTACAAAGCAAGACCCATCTCAAAAAAAAAAAAAAGACTCTTAGAATAACCAAGTTCAATATCATAGGACACAAAGTCAACACTCAAAAATCGGGAGCAGTCCTGTACATGAACAACAAACTTTCTGAGAAAGATGTCAATGAAAACAATACGTTTTACAACAGCAACAAGAAAAATGACATTCTATACTAAGGAGTCAGTCTAATGAAGGAAGGGGATGGCCTTTCCATTGTAAACTATAGTACTCTGAAAAAGTGAAAGATATCTCTTTTTGGGAAAACCAACATAATGAATGTGGCCATACTTCCAAACTGTTATTCAAACTTGGTAAAATTCCAATCAAAATAGTAACAGCATACCTCACAGAAATAGAGAAAAGATCCTAAAGTTTATACAGAACCAGAAAAGTCCTTAAAAAGCAAAAGAATTTTTGGCTGCAAGGGCAAACCATGAGGTATCACAATCCTTGATTTTAGATTATACTACAAAATTAGCATGCTATAAACAGCTTGGTACTGGCAAAAGTCTCAGGGATCAACAGAAGATCCAGAAATAACTCCAGGGACAATCAGCCGTGTGATTTTGACAAAGGGGCTAAACAACTTCAACAGAAGAAACATAGCCTTTCTAGAAAGTAGTGCTGGCTTTCCACATACCAAAGACTAAACCTAGATTCATCTCTCACCAGACACTAAACTAATACAGAAATACTTATTCTGCTGAAAGCACTACTTAGACAAAGAACATCTAGAACATACAAAGAATTTAAAAACAAGACCCATTCCCAAACTTAAAGATGCAATCCAGATATATTATGTATGCAAATGTATATTATATATGCAAATATACAACAGTAGAAATTTTATAAAGAATATAAATTAGAATTACTTAAGATCATTTATTTTAAAAATTGAAAGTAAAAATATTTAACCTAGTGATTTACATTAAGTTTACAATTACTTTAGGATACCTACTCTGGTCTTATATTCTGGAGAAATAATTCACATCATGTTTTTATGATTTACTTGCATAGATTTTCACTATGTGAGAAATGCTCAAAAATTTTGAAACACATCTTACAACCAAGAACTTTGTGCAGGCAAAGGGATTTGATCCAATACTTATTCTTACACGTAGGACAAATGAATACTTATCCACATCCCTTAATGTTTTCTCACTATACTGCCTCTATTTGTTCCAATTTTAGTATATGTGCTGCGAAAGCGAGCACGCTATTTGTATTGTGAATTAATCCAAAAGGACTATAGTTGTCCCCAAAGAGTATATTGATATCTCTCCCCAATGCAATGCCATGTTAGCATTTAAAGTTATGTAAAAATGAATACTTCTCACATTCTATATTTATACTAACTGTGTGAATTTGGACTTTATTGGAATCAAAAAATACATTCTCACATTTACAAAGGTTTTCTCTTCAGTAGATGTTCTTCCATGTATTTCAAAGTAAGTGCAAGAATTAAAGGGTTTCCAATTTTTATTATATACATATATTCCCTCTCGTGTATTCTCCTGTGTTCTAATGCATTAAGAAAAACTAATTTTTCACATTGATCACAAATATTCATGTTCTCTCCACTATGAATTGTTTCATGCATGCAATATCTGTGTAAAAGATATTTATGAGGTTCACCGAGAAAATGCTTTCTTTTCTCCACTGTGGGTTATTTCATGTCAATACAAATTATTTTATATTTTCAGTTAATTACCTTTCAAATTTCAAAGTTTAAGGTCTGTTTATTACTAGAAAAATTGAAAACCTGTCTAACTTACATAATATGTAGACCTCTCCTCAGTATGTCATTTCATGTTTTTGACAGCTCTCGGTAGTTTTCCCACACTGCTTTCAAGGCTTCTTCTGAGTGTGAGTTCATTCAAGTCTTTAACAATAAATGTGTCCTAAAAGCTTTCTCACATTGCTTACATGCATAATATTTCTCATTATGAATTTGTTCGTGTCTTTGACAAAGAATCTGTGTCCTAAAGCTTTCCCACACTCCTTACATACATAGGGTTTCTCCCCAGTGTGAGTCTTTTCATGTTTTTGATAATCACTTTGAGTCCTGAAAGCTTGCCCTTACATACATAAGGTTCCTCCCCAGTTCTTTCATGTTTTTTGACAATAGCTATGTGTGCTGAAAGCTTTCCCATGGTGCTTTCATACATAGGATTTTTCCCTACTGTGAGTTCTTTCATGTCTTTGACAATCACTGCGTGTGCGGAAAGCTTTTCCACAGTGTTTACATTCAAAGGGGCTCTCCCCAGTATGAATTCTCTTATGTACTTGATAACTACCACGTTTACAGAAACCTTTCCCACACTGCTCACACTTATATGGTTTTTCCGCAGTGTGAGTTCTTTCATGAACTTGACAACAACCATGTGTGCTGAAAGCTTTTCCACATTGCTTACATACATAGGGTTTCTCCCCAGTGTGAATTCTTTCATGTACCTGACAGTGACTACGTGTGTTGAAAGCTTTCCCACATTGCTCACATACATACGGTTTTTCCCCCGTGTGAGTACGTTCATGTCTTTGACAATTATCCTGCGTGCTGAAAGCTTTCCCACATTGCTTACATATATAGGGTTTCTCCCCAGTGTGAGTCCTTTCATGTTTTCGACAACAACTGTTTGTGCTAAAAGCTTTCCCACATTGCTTACAAACATATGGCCTCTGCCCAGTGTGAGTTCTTTTATGTACCTTACAACTACCATGTGCACTGAAAGCTTTCCCACATTGCTCACATACATAGGGTTTCTCCCCAGTGTGAGTTCGTTCATGTATTTGACGATGATTGGGTGTTCTAAAAGTTTTCCCACATTGTTTACAGGCATATGGTTTCTCCCCAGAGTGAATCTGTTCATGTCTTTGACAAATACTTTGTGTGCTGAAAGCTTTCCCACATTGGAGACATAAAAAGGGTTTCTCCCCAGTGTGAGCTCTTTCGTGTACTTGACAGTAACTGTGAGTGCTGAAAGCTTTCCCACAATGCTTACATATATAAGGTTTGACCCCATTGTGAGTTCTTTCATGATTACCAAATGAGGTGCTATCAGTGAAAGATTTCCCACAGTGTTTACATACATATGATTTTTCTCCTGTGTTAGCTCTTTCACATATCTGAATATCACATTTATAGTTAGTATTTATAGAGGTATTCATTCTACTATGATTTCTCTCACAGATGTGAGCATGGCTTACAGTACTACAAGCTTTTACACATTGCTTATAGCCAAAGGTCTTCTCATCAGTGTTTGCTCCTTCAGTGTAAGGACAGGAGAATTTTCCACATTGTTCATATTCATGAGGTTTCTCTCTCAGATTTATCTTTTCATGCTTCTGAAAGGACTGGATGTCACTACAAATTCTGCCATATTTGTTACTTTTAGACAGCTTCTCTTTGAATCCCTGACACTCATATAATTTGAATTTAGTGGTAGTTAGGATGGGCACAGTTGGTAGTGAATGACCAATCAGGAGCTTTCTACAAGCCAGAATTTCACATGGTTCTGTACCTACTGGTTTCATATTTGTATTCCTAGCTGGAGTCAAAATTACCATTTCTCCATGTTGATAACATAATTTGTATTTACAGCCTTTCTTCACCTCTTCACTTCTGTAAAAGAATAAAATACCGCATCAATCAACCACATGAAAGTATCTTTTCATACATGATGTACTAGGAAGAGATCTGATTTAATACCCTCTAAGAATATTTGCTCATGTGTACTCTGAAAAAAGGCTTTGGAAACAGCTTTATTCAAAGCCTTAGTATTTACTTGGGAGTATATAACTAACCTTATGAGCTCTATTATACCAAATTTTTGGCAACTGACTTTATTTAATTCTTCTTTATGGGCAAATACTCTTTGGTTATGTATAAACACCACATTTTTTCCAATGCTGGAGATTTAATCCAGGGTTTTAGCACCAAGCTACATCCCAATTTAATTTGTTTTGTGTTTTAAAGCAGTCTTATATTTAGTTGGTAGGCTTAAGCATGAATATATAATCTTCCCTCAACTTCATGGAGTACTAAGATTTCAGACATACAGCATTATACCCAGGCTATCCTATGTTTGTTTCCTCAATCAATGCATATGCGTATGGGCATCTAGGCTATTCACAAATCTTAGCCTTTGTTAGCCATGTTGCCACATTCAGGGGCATACATTCATCACTGTAATACAACTATTTTCAACTTGGGGGAAATATACCTAGGCAAAGTATAGCTGAATAAAATGGAATTTCTATTTTAACTTTTTGAGGAATCTTTACACATTTCCATAGATGTTATACTACAAGAACATTTCAATTAGTAATATTGGAATGTGACTGCTGAGATTTGTGAACATGAATGCACTGAATGCTCTGAAGGATTGCTTGAAAACATATCAAAATACTGGGATTCACTTGTATATTAAATAATTCCACAAGGTAATCAACTCTGCAAACACTGAGTGTGTATAACTACATTTAAATACCTATGGCATTACATATATAACCTTTTTGATATGAAAGTGGTCTTCTGAAAATAATATATATCTATAGATATCATAAACTTGTTTCTCAATCTAAACATAAACTTTGTTTTATATATCCCCATAATCAATGCCTAAAAGCAATTTCACTCAATATTTTTTATAAACTTAGCATAAGTAATTTACTCTCCCTGAATTACTTGTGGTATGATGTCAGTACCTTCTACCTCTCAGCGGAATACTCAATTGTCACATTAGATACTCAACATGTATGCATCTCTGGAGAAATTTCCTGAAATTTAAGATATTTGAAAGTAGCCTCATTTGTACAGATTTATTAATTTTAACCTTTTTTTTTTTTGCTTTTGAGACAGGGTCTCACTTTGTAGTTCAGGCTGGCCCTGAGCTCACTATGGTGCCCAGGCAAGCTGCCGCAAACTCAGCAATCCTCCTGTCTCTGTCTCCCGAGTGCTGGGATTACAGGCGTGAGCCACCATGCCCGGCATTGTGGTATGAGGTGTTGATTGTTGGTGGGCGTGAGTCTCCACGCCCAGCATTGTATGTGGTTACCGGGGATCGAACTCAGGACCTTGCGCTTACGAGGCAGGCGCCGGAACCACTGAGCTAACCCTCCGGCCCAAATTTTAACATTTCTGACACTTAAAGTACATTCTGTTTGTGAGAATACATTACCTTAGATTTTCCCTGCAATTTTTGTACTCATCTTCAACCTCGTGGTCATCCCAGTTTCTCCCTGAAGTACAGAAAGAATAATGTTATGTATGGAATGTATGGATTGTATCTCAATGGATTGTATCCCAAAGCAGCTCACAGGGGGAGCTTTTCAGAGTGGCTGGATGTAGTGCATGACACTGGTACTGATTCACAGTACAACACTAGGATAAAAGGTTCCCCAACTTGTGCTACTCACTCTAAGTGTGGGTCGCATGAGTAAATTTAAGGAACAGAAAAAAGGCTGGTGTCACTTGTTTCTTACTGCATGCTGCCTTCTGCCCACCAAGAACTGTTTATCCCCTGTGACGCCCCTCTGCCATGTCACCCTGCCTTGTAACTAGCTGCCTGAAGACTGAAACCTCTATGAACTGTGAGTTGAAATAAACCTTTCCTTCTTTAATTTTGTGTATCAGGTATTTTGTCAATGAGAAAAACAAAACAATAGATAGAATGACTTCCTACAATGCACAAAAGATAATAGATTCCAGTTAAATTGATAGTGTAATGTGATTATCACAGGAAAAGTCATCAAGTGTCTCCATATTCCGATCAAGTAAGTTGCACTAAGGAGCAATGAACAATGCATCAATGGGAAAAGACATCTTCCTTACCGATAGCAGCCACATTCCTGAAGTTTTCCCACATCACGTCTCTGTAGAGCTTCTTCTGGGCTGGATTTAGTAAAGCCCACTCTTCGACAGAGAATTTCAAAGCCACATCCTCAAAGGTCACTGCCCCCTAAATCATCAGATATATATCCAGAAAGAAAAGTCACGACATGAAATATTCAAAATCTACTTATAAAAGCCAAACTGAGGCTGAATTCTGTTAATGTTTAGTTCATGTCTCCCTCTCCATCTATATACATATCTGGGAAAGAAATTCTGATGTTATATTGAAATTCATTATTAAAGTAACAGCACAATGGGAATACTGCACATCCTGTTCATTTGGATTAGAAAATTAATTCCATTCTTTTTATATTTCATTTAAACAGCATTTTGAAACTTGACCAGTGTCATAGACAAAAGCAATCTTCTTCTACCTGGTGGCTAGCTAGCTGCTGCTGGTGGTGCTATACAGTCTCTCTTCCCAGCATGCTGCTTCTATGTCACTCCCTCCTAGTTCCCTCTCTGGCAGTTCACTCACGGTGCCCAGGTAACTTCTATTCCTTTCCGTTCTTCTCAAAGCTATTGTTTTCTTGACTCAAGAGACTGTCCTGGAGAAGGTGAGTTTCTGACACTCACGACTCCACCACTGGGGGACTCCTGTATTTTTCTTAGTAACTAAAACCTCACGAACACAACCACTGAAGTGGATTTATATGGCTTTCACAATCTGTCTACAAATTATTCAAAATATTTGGGAACACGGAAATATCTCCTAAATTCTGAATTCAGTGAAAAATATTTCAATTCAATTTTTTGCAGTGTGGTAGATCCTTGTCTATTCTGAGTACTCTGCATTTAATGCACACATCTGCTGCCTTCAATTCAATTGTTCTGAGGGTAATCCTTTTAATAATAAAATATGACTCAAACATATTCATCTGCTGACAAAATGTGATACTTAATTTCTTTTTCTAAACACAAGTGTTTATCAGTAAATTATATGCAGATAGAGTTTACTTTGGCTCACAGCATCATGATAGCCAATTAGGCCAAGTTCACCAAGATCACTCAATTGTTTCATGCTGGTATTTCCTTCACACATTTTTTAAAAAGAATATTAAAGTAAAAGAACAGTATTTGCAATGCTGTGTCACTGCTGACCCAAATTTGACTCATTTCCATCCATGTCTTTCCACACTCCAGGAAAACACTAATCTTAAATCACCTATAGAAAACTATACTTCTTTGATTCCTATTTCAAATTTTTAGTTTATTTTGTACATTTTATCCCACTACTAATTAAAAATGAAGTCAGTGACCCATCATCACAATTTGCATCTTTTTTTTCATTTATAAAAATGGAACTAAAACTATTTTTCCTAAGATGGATATATTCATTTATCTGAAGCCCTTAAAACTATGTATACCAGGACAGAGATTAAGCTCAGTGGTTCTGTGCCTGCCTTGCAAGCGCAAGGTCCCTGGTTTGATCCCCAGTAACTGCATACAATACCGGGCATGTTGACTCACGTCCAACAGCAATCAGTACCACATACCACAGTGCTGAGCATGGTGGCTCATGCCTGTATTACCAGCATTCAAGAGGCAGAGGCAGGAGGACTGCTGTGAGATCAAGGCTTTCATGGGCTACCTAATGAGCTCAGGGCCAGCCAACTACAAAGTGAAAGCCTATCTCAGAAAGCAAGAAAGAAAGACAGAAAGAAAGAAAGAAAAGAAAGAAAGAAAGAAAGAAAGAAAGAAAGAAAGAAAGAAAGAAAGAAAGAAAGAAAGAAAGAAAGAAAGAAAGAAAGAGAGAGAGAGAGAAAGAAAAAGAAAGAAAGAGAGAGAGAAAGAAAAAGAAAGAAAGAAAGAAAGAAAGAAAGAAAGAAAGAAAGAAAGAAAGAAAGAAAGAAAGAAAGAAAACAGATTTTGAGAAATAAATTTAGCAAAACAGGAGTAAAATACAAACAATTAATAAAATCAACGCACTGGAAAAGTTGAACAAGACAGAGATAACAGCAAAAATCACAAGGAAAATGGGAAATATTTATAATGACTATATTTTAATTTATAAGAAAGAATCATTATTATCAAATGCTGGACATGTTAGACATGAAATTTTAATCCAGTATAACAACAGCTGGAATGCTAAGATTATGTATGCATACCACTGCATCTAGCTAATGAAGGGTACTAAAACTTAAGTCATTTATTAAAATTTAGATAGTAAGGGCCGGAGATTTAGCTCACTGGTTCCGCCACCACCCTAGCAAGTGCAAGGTCCCTGGTTCAAGCCAGGTAACAACATACAATGATATGATACTGGGTGTGATGACTCACGTCCACCAGCAATCAGTACCACACCCCACAATGCTGGGAGTGGTGGCTCATGCCTGTAATCCCAGCACTTGGGAGGCAGAGGCAGGAGGATTGCTGAGTTCCAGGCTTGCCTGAGCTACATAGTGAGCTCAGGGCCAGCCTGAACTACAAAGTGAGAACCTGTCTCAAAAAAAAAAAATTAGATAGTAAATACATAAATTTTCAAACATAGTACATGAAAGAGTATGTTGGAGAATCCTACAGGATGGCAAGCAACTTAATTATCATCAAAAAAGTTAGATAAATAACCAACGATCCAGCCAAAGGAAACCAAAACAAAACCTGGCACAGTGCTCCTTTATCCAAATAACACTTATACCATGCGCCAGTTTAGTTCATCAGGAGAACATGATTAATACAGTGCTTCACACAGGAATCTACCTACTGAGGTTCATTTGCTCCCGAGAAGCACTAGGGCTCTTTTCAACTCACTGTCGCCACCTAGTATCTTGAGCAAGTATTGTACCACACATTACAGGTGTGTAAATAAAATTCAAAACTCAAAATTAGGCCGGAGATTTAGCTCAGTAGTTCCAGCGCCTGCCTCCCAAGCCCAAGGTCCTGAGTTCGATCCCCAGCCATCAATACCACATACCACAGTGCCGGGCATGGTGGCTCACGCCTGTCATCCCAGCACTCGGGAGGCAGAGACAGGCAGATTGCTGAGTTCCAGGCTTGCCTGGGCTCTATAGTGAGCTCAGGGCCAGCCTGAACTACAAAGCAAGACCCTGTCTCAAAAAAAAAAAAAAAAAATTAATTTTCCACTGAATATGAGTCACTATTTCTTTTATATTTAGTACTGTAAATTGAATTCAGGGGCTGTGCATGTTACACAAGTTATTTTAGATTGGAGGTAGAGCCCCACTATGTACTTTCTTTTGGTCTGGGTCTTGCTCTACTGCCCAGGCTTCAGTGTTGCACTTATCCTGCCTCTGCGTCCCAGCTTGCTAGGATGAAAGTTGGGCACGGCAGGCTTCACTGAAGCCTCATCTAACCAAGCACTGTAATTTTGGTTAATAGCAGTAATAGAAGAATCCCTATTTTAGCTAGGTGTGGTGGCACATGCTTGGTTAAAACAAGGATCAGAAGTTCACTACAGTCTGGACAACTTAAGAGACCTAATCTCAAATTTAAAAACAAAATAGTAAAGTATGGGGAATGTACTTCAGAGAAAAAGCCCTAAATTCACTTCTCTGTCCAATAGAAATGTCAACCACAACTCAAAATCTTTTGTATCCTAGAAAAACCACTTCCATCACTCTCAGACGATCATATCCAACAAGTTCCTAATTTTCAATTTTTCCTCAAAAATGATTAGGTTAATTGATAAGGAGAAAGAAAAGACAGACTTGACTAACTTTTATTATGTTCCTTCCTTAAGGCCTGTGATCTCTGACCCTCTCTGGGATGGAGCCAGAGCACAATTTCTTTTCACAGAATTTATTTTCCCTGCTGCTTCAGGGAAAATGTTTTCTCTGCAGGTTTGGGTTTTGCTGCCCTCACCACGTTCCACCTCCCCTTTCACCTTCCATTTGGTCCTCACCACAGAAAAATAAACCATTTATCACTAAGAATTCACAGGCCTGCAGACCTCACATCCATAGGGCTCTGCCCCTACTCTAATATAAAGCCCACCTTGATCAGCATTTCCACTTTTAAAACAGTGTCTACAAACAGTCCAGGAGCTATAGTGAACTGGGAATATAGCTTCTTCTGTTAACTGGCAGGCAGAGAAGCAGCTCCTCCCTTCCCTCCTCCTCTTTTTTATGGCCCAGAGCTTCTTCAGATAACACAAGAATGTCTTTGTCTCCAAAAGAGCTTATAAAAACCCAAGGCTATGTAAATATGCTGAGACTGATGTAACTTTCTGACCAATTAACCTGTATTACTTGGAATAGAAAATTAATGTAATAAGACCCAGGTGCTGTATTCTCCACCTCTTCTGTAGCCTCTTTCCAAATTATGTAATTCTATGTTCCTTGGGCCTAAATATATGGTGTATGTAACCTAAGCGTGTCATATTTACAACCACACCTCCATTCCTAGTTTATTTAAGACCCCTACTCTAGATGGAAGGGGGGGTAAACCCCACTGGAAGCAATTCCGGGTTGGTCTCTGCGGGCAATACTTTGCCTCCAAAACTCGTATGTGCGTCTTCCATTCTCCCAGACTGGCTCGATTTATTTTCTGCTGCTTCAAAAGCAGTTACATTAGATGAAAACCCTCGTCTTTTCCACTCCCCCCAAATCCACATGGAGGTTCAAATGCAATGACATTCACGTAGTAAATTTAACTGACTGTCCGCTATCGTTCTTAGCAGGAACACTTTCTCCTGCCTCTGTTAATACATTTACTCATTTCTATTGTTCTCACACTCTAAACTCTTTCGGACGTCCTAACTTAAATCGGCTATTTGTTAGTTGACCTAAGCCCCGAGCAGTTGGGATGATTATTTTTGGCCCTTTGATGTATGGCGCGCTGGAGTTCACTGTGTACATCCACCACTGAGTACCATCTAGAGTGAGGGTAAACCTGTCTTTGGATTCTCACGGCATCTGTCATCAGTCAGCACGACTATGGCAACGCAGGGGCACACTGGAAATTTCGGAATTCATTCTACGCACGAGAAGGTATGGTGCGGGTTTAAACCGACTTTCATCGACATCTGTAAAAGTGATATCCACCAGGTCGGCCGGCGGGAGGCGTGGAGGCCAGGGACAGCACCCCACGGCTCCCGGCCCTAACCTCCCCGAACCCGCCTCGGCCCCAGCTCCTCTGCACGGAGCCGCCGCTGCGCTGCGAGCGGGGCTGCCGGGGCCGCACGGCCGGCTGGCGGGGACCTGCGGAGCCGGGTGCCGGAAGCCCAGCACGCGCCCGCCTCACGCGCGGCACAGGGCGGCGCGCAGGGCCAGAGAGCGGAGGGACGCGGCGCCCCGGCCGCGGGAGGCTCCGGCCGCCATCGCGGTCCCAGCCGCTTCCGGTTGACCTCGCCCGCCTCACATCCCATCCGTGGCACCTCGGGCGGCTCCCAAGCCCTTACCATGGCGTGGCTCGGAGGTCTTCCCGGGTCCTTCCCACGAAGGCCGCGGCCCGCAGGAACCCCCAAGCAAGCCGGCGTGGCCAGGCGAGCCGGCTCTCAAGGCAACGTGTTTGGCTTTAGGGCTTTGGCGCCAAGAAGCAGAGCCCGCCCCCCGGGCCACCTGATTGGGCAGGTCTCGGCTTTTAATGCTGATTCGCTCCTGCCTCATGGCCCGCCCCCGGAGCCATGACAACAGGAACAGCCTCAGCGGTGAGAGCCGAGCTAGGGGTAGAGTCTAGCCCCGGGCTTCTGGACCCGTTTGCCTCTCAGCATGCTGACCCGCCTGACCTGCTTTCAGCAGACTTGACTTCTGGCTCCGCAGAGCTGCTGCTATCTTTTTTATTTAACGGGGCTCGTAGTTTTGTCTGCGCATGAACCGCCGTAGAGTCCACAGCGGCCCTGAGCTCGCTGCGGTTCTCCTGCTGCTGGACGGACAAGCACTCACCGCCACTCCCGGCCGCTCCTGCCTGCGCTGCTGCACTCGGGGCCCTTCCCCGGTCTTGCTCTGGGTCACGGGGTCACACACGGCACGCTCTCTGCGCCGCTGCCAAGACAGTTCCAGGATCACGCCCGAAGGCCGTGGGTGCAGGCAAGGGCCGGACCCCGTGGGACCGAGGTGTGCTGTGACAAAGAGGTGCAAACTAGGCCTGGGGTCGTTGGCTTCATGGCCAAAAGGCCCTCACGCTGTATCCACTGCTCGTTTGAAGCCAAGAAAACAAGTACGTGCCAGCTAAGAATCCAAGTTAGTACATAAACACGCTTCCTGGTGTCGAGGAGGGTCCTTCCTCACGCGGACTTCAGACTCCAGGGTCCCCGTGGCCTGCAGCCCCCCTCACAAGGTGAAACTCCATCTTTCAACGTATTACTATCCATAGGAGAAAAACGTTACCTAGAGTTATGTGATGCTCTTGAGTAATGTCTTGCGTAACACGGAGGGGGTGGGTATTAGGAGGGCGCGCCTCTGATGTGCCGAGGAGTCTTGCGGATGTGACACTGGACCGTATCTTTTTCGTCTCCCTTCTTCTCGGGCATGAGTTTTGCTCTGTACTTTCTGTTTCTCATACAAGAGTTATTTTTCTTTCTTCACTCATTTATGGAACGTCACAGAGAGCGAGAGCTAATTCCGCACCGGGCCGCACAGCGGATGTTAAAAGGTGGAAGTTTGCTCACGCGCGTGGACTTCGCTCGCTCATGAAGTGAAGCCCCGAGTTGAAGCCGTACGGGTTTAAAGGAAAACTGGGCGCTACAGAAATAGGGCAAAGGGCAGTTACATCGTTATCTCTGCAGATGGCAGCTACGAGGCCCGAGGACCTAAGGCTGGTTATCTTAACAGAACAGAGATTTACATCTTACAACTGTCTTTACGATACATCCCCCGCGTTCCAAGGTGGTTAACTCATCTTTTAGGAAGAGTTGTGCAAGCAAGATCAGGGAAACGAAGTTTGCAGTTAGTTAGGCAAAAGGTCACATTCGTAGGGCTTTGCCCCCCCCCCCCAGAGGGTAACATGGAGTCATTCTGGTTATGCCGGTCTCACAACTTCCACTATATTTTTTTGCCATCAAATGGAAACCAACTTTGATCTCTGAAACCATGTGCAAAATAAACCTTTTACTCTTAAGTTTTGCATGCCAGGTATTGTGCACAGACACCAAGAACCTAAGGAAATTAACAGTATGTGTCTAAAAAGACAATATCAAGCATGTCAATCATCTATTTAGAAAACTATATAAGTCAGTTTTCTCTTTGACTCCCCTTTATATACTTTGCTCCTAAGACTGGAGTTCAGTTTGACCCTAGCATTTATTTGCATGACAAAACCACTTTCCAGGGAAAAGCTCATGGTAGCCAGTAAAGACCTTGGCAGAGACAATCTCCACAATAAAGTTTACACATTTGTCACCTGCTTTTCTCTGCAGCTTGTGGTTGACAATACTCTTTTTAGAGTTTTTCTGAGCAGCCGAAGGTAACAAAAAGTTCAGCAAACCAGGAGGGCCCAAGCACGTGCTGCTGGCCCTTCCTCAATGAGTTTAAGACACACCTCTGCTTCAAGTCGCTGGATTTAAGACTCCTCCTCACTAAGGCTCTTTCATGCATTTTATGCTATCTCGATGTCAGTTCACCCAAGTCAAGTCTTTGAATATAAACCAAGAGATTCCTTGCTTTCTTTATGTGCTTACCAATGAAGAAGAAAATGAAAGTCTAGAAGTATTGTATATGGATTTAAAACATGCAAGAAATATTACTCATTGAAAAACAAAGATGCCATGAAACTTATTTCCATGTGACAAAATTTGTAGAAAAAAATTAATGAGATGTGAATCATTCATGTTTTCCTGTGTATTTCAGTATTCCAGTTGAATAATGTTGCAAGGTGCTCCATTCCTAGAGACTTTACATATTCTATTTACCTTTTCAGAAATTATGTATATCTAATAGAAGCTATCTTGTTCACTGCATGGTATTTAGCAACATCTGAGACCTAAAGGCACAAGCTAAGAACCTGAATTCAGTCCCCAGTACCACAAAAACCAACAAATTAAAGTGACAAACTGGGTCAGTGATTTAGTTTAGTGGTTCTGGCACCTGTAAACTGGGCATGGTGGCTCACGCCTGTCATCCCAGCACTCAGGAGGCAGAGGCAGGAGGATTGCTGAGTTGGAGGCTTGCCTGGGCTACACAGTGAGCTAAGGGCCAGCCTAAACTACAAAGCAAGACCCTGTCTTAACACACAAACAAATAAATAAGGTCACAAGCTGCCAGTAAATCCCACAGCCTCTACGTCATGAGGACACTCGACACATGCACATGTTCCCTGAATCCCAAATCGCCACTGACGGAAAGCCACAGACCAGCAGCTACGCTGGACGAAGGACCCAGCTGAATGAGAGAAAATACAGAATGGCCGAAACTTCCAGGATGCTTCCAAGGCTCAAAGAGTTTTCCATCTCTCCACCTTTCCAATCCAGAGTGGGGCAGATGATTCTTCCTAAATCGTTTGAACTTTGCCCTTGCACATGCACTCTTTTCATTCACTCGGGTCGGGCTGCATTGCGTCACGTGGTCAGTGTGAGCCGAGCCAAGGGGTCCTCTGGGGTCTCAGGTGACACCCACAGCCTGGGGGAGGAGCCAGATTAAAGGGGTTTCCACTAATGCTGCGCCTTTCAGCTGCCGCGCGCCTCCCTGGAGCGCGGTGCCCGCCTCCTGCGCGGAGCCCCCGGAAGGGTGTGGCTTGCCCCTCCCTGTGGCGCCCTGGTTTGGAGCCTGCAAACTACGGCCTGAAACCCCTGCGCACTGTGAGCGGAAAGAAACATTCGCTTCTTTAATGTGCGGTTGTGGGGTAGTTTGTCTCCGCAGTGACAAGTGCAACTAACACAAAGGGTGATTGGAATCTTGAGGGGTTCGTGGGGGAATTCCGAGATTTTTGTTCCTTTTCGAGCACAAAACAGAAATTTCCTATAAATCCAGACGGCACACAGAGACAGCAGAGATTTCCCGGGCTCGGTGGCGACGGGACGGCGCCTGAAACCCCCTGAAACCAAGACGGCGCGCAACAGCAGCAACAGTCCCTGATGAGCTGGGCTTCCAGAATTTGAAGAATCTGCACCTCCACTAGGGGGCCCCCTGAACCCCAAATGTGACCGACGAAAACGACTAACAGGACGCTGAGCCGTCTCTGGCGCTGTGAGCGGCCACCAGAATTCTGCTCTTGGTGGGATGCGTGACACGGAGCCCACTGCTGTGAGCTGCGAGTGAGGCTGGCGAGGGAGACGGTGAGCGAGGGTCGGGCCAGGGCTGTGGACACGCGTGGCCCTTCCACAGAACACAGACGGATGGGAAAGCAGTACTTCCTCAGCCGTGTCGCTTCTATATTAATTCTTTTTATGGGGACCGAAAAGTTTCCCCAAATTTGCAGAACTAATAAATTCAGCAAAGTAGCAGGTTATAATATCACCACAGAAAAATCAGTAGCATCCCTATACCCAAACAATGGACTCACCAAGGGAAGGAAACCCCAGAAAAACAATTCCATTCATAATAGCTTTAAACATATTCAAAGGCTCGGAATTAACCTCACCAAGCAAGTGAAACACCTTTATTATGAGAGTTTTAGGAGCCTGAAAGAAAAAAAACATTGAAGAGGATATCATAAAATTGAAAAACATCCCGTGTACCTGGGAAGGAGACTGTAAATTGGTCATATTACAAAAAAAAAAAAAAAAAAAAAAGATTGAATCACTAGGTACCTTAGTTTTCTCCTTCTCCTTCCCCTTCTTCTTGGTTTTGGTTATGGTTATGGTTTTGGCTTTCACTTTCTGAGACAAGGTTTCACTCTGTAATTCAGGCTGGTCTTAAACCCTGTAACCCAGCATGCTGCCTCACGCCCCGAGTGCTGGGGTTCCAGGCATCCACACCACGCCTGGCTGTTACCTTCTCACTGCAGAGACACAATACCCAACACCGACAGCTATGAATAGAAAGTGTTTATTTTGGCTCATGGTTTACAGAGGCTGCAGTCAATAGTAGCCTGGCTCCAACGCAGAGCAGCGTGGC
>PVIC010009352.1:0-16605 GCA_004025085.1 Thryonomys swinderianus
CAAAAGTGCATTCTTGATCACAGATTTCTAGACTCTGAGAAACCTAAGAGATCTAGTCTAACTCCCTCCTGCCTCCCAGATAGATAAAGGGATTATATTTATTTGCTGGTGTAGCTGGCTAACTCATGACAGAGGGAGAGACTAGTCCTTTATCCTTTGTGCCACAGGACTGCATTCCTGTGGAGAAAAACTGCCTACTCATTCTTGGATTTTAATGCTAGCATCTTGGGACAGGGTTTTTTTCCATGACTAACTGGTGATCTTGTTTTCTTGTGTGGGTGTCTGGGAACAAGCTGAGTATTTTTATTTTAACAATTGAACATGTAAAGAAATAAGGCATTTGGTTAACGCTTTAGGAGCTTGAAATGAGTAGTCATAACTCAGTTCTGTCTTCCATTTTGATTGTTCATTTCAAAATTGAATTTCTTAACCTAGAGTCTGAATTCCCTAAACATTTTTGAAAATGTCAGTATATGATTATAAGAAGAGAATCTGCAACTTTGATCAGGTTATCAAAGGATATATAATATAAAACTATTCCTTTAGAAGAAGGGAAAACAGCCTGATTGCACCTTTTTTTTTTTTTTTTGCGACAGGGTCTCGCTTTGTAGTTCAGGCTGGCCCTGAGCTCACTATGGTGCCCAGGCAAGCCGCTGTGAATGCAGCAATCCTCCTGTCTCTGCCTCCCGAGTGCTGGGATTACAGGTGTGAGCCACCAGGTCTGGCATTGTGGTATGCGGTGTTGATTGTTGGTGGGCGTGTCTCCACGCCCAGCATTATATGTGGTTACCCAGGATCGAACTCTGGTCCTTGCGCTTTCAAGGCAGGCGCCGGAACCATTGAGCTAACCCTTGGGCCCCCCTGATTGCACTCTTAAATATAGTAGTAATTATACCAGAGGACTCCCTAACTCCAGCCTGCTTTTGCTGGTAGCTTTTCCTACTGATAGTTTTCCAGTGGCTTCCTGGATCTTGTCATGGAAGCCACTAGAGGTTTCAGCCTTCCTGTTGGAGGAAACTTCTCTCTGGTTTTCCCAAGGCTACCTTCTTTTCCCTCTTGTGCCCTGTTTCCAGGAGAGGATGTAAGACTTAAGGAATTTGTGTTTGTTAGAAAGTTCACCAGTGTTAACTTCATTTACACCTTGATTGAAAAGTATGTGTGGGCTCACCTGAGAACCCAGACTGTTGCAGATGAGAAATAATGCAGCTGGAAGCTCAATCAATACTTTGCAAATTAATGTTCATAATATCTCTAGTTCTTCAGTTAGGCAATCTGAACCTAGAAGCTCCTTAATAAACATTTTCTAGGAGCAGAGTGAAAAATCCATAGATGGTGGTTGATGGTTTAGTCCAGAGACTAAATTTTCCTTTCTTGAATTCTATTTGAATCAAAAGAATCTGTGGGTGACAGGAATTCATTTTGACCATATTTTTTTTTTCTTTTAAACCTCACATCTGGACACTCAAAGAAAAAGCCAGCATTAAGATTGAGGTTGGAGGCCGGAGGGTTAGCTCAGTGGTTCCGGCGCCTGCCTCACAAGCTCAAGGTCCTGAGTTCGATCCCCGGTAACCACATACAATGCTGGGCGTGGAGACTCATGCCCACCAGCAATCAATATCACATACCACGGTGCCGGGCGTGGTGGCTCACGCCTGTAATCCCAGCACTTGGGAGGCAGAGACAGGAGGATTGCTGAGTCTGAGGCTTGCCTGGACTGCATAGTGAGCTCAGAGCCAGCCTGAACTACAAAGCGAGACCCTGTCTCAAAAAAAAAAAAAAAAAAAAAAGATTGAGGTTGGAGAAGATTGTTCATTTGTGAGTTTGTTCATTTTAAAAAGCCCTGACTGAGAACACATCGTAAACCCTTGGTGTTGTGTCAGATGCTGGGAAATGAGAATGACCTCTTCCAGTGTGAGGCTTACAGTCTGCTGGGGACACAGCATGATAACTCAGAATAACAATTCAGCACGCTAAATACTTCAGTGGAATTACTAAAAAAGCAATGAACTCAATATTGTGCCTGGCCAGGGAGGAGCAGGGAAGTGGGGTCAACAATGTACTGGCCAAGGAAGTTAGGGGAAAGTCACCTAAAAGGTGATAAATGTTAAAGGTTCTGCAGAAACCTGTCTGACAAAGGACATAGGTGTGATTGGTATATCTGTGCCTTTCTAATTTTATCTGAACTTAATATTTACTATGCTCATTTATTTTGTATTTCTGATTAGAGCTCCAAACGAGAATGGAAGCCGCTGGAAGATCGTAGTTGCACAGACATACCATGGCTACTGCTCTTCATCCTGTTCTGTGTTGGGATGGTAAGGAAACTCCTGGATTATCTGAACCTGAGCTCATGAGGGAATGACTGAGAGCTGGTTTAAAAAGGGTGCTTGCTATGTATTTATGCTTGTATATTTTAGTTCTCCTTTACTGCTTTTGGTTGGAGGGTATAATAAGATACTACAGAGACAGGTTATTTTCCTCTCAATACGATTCAGTGGCATTTTGTGTTCTTTAATGTGAAAACTGTGTTACCGGTTCCATGATGGGCTGGCAGAAAGATAAGCCAACATGTGTTTTTTTTATTTTTTTTTTTGAGACAGGGTCTCGCTTTGTAGTTCAGGCTGGCCCTGAGCTTACTATGGAGCCCAGGCAAGCCTGAACTCAGCAATCCTCCTGTCTGCCTCCTGAGTGTTGGGATTACAGGCGTGAGTCACCACGCCCGGCACTGTGGTATGTGGTTTTGAGGGTTGGTAGGCGTGAGTCACCACGCTCAGCATTGTATGTGGTTACTGGGGATCGAACTCAGGTCAGTACCTTGCACTTGTGCGGCAGATGCGGGAACCACTGAGCTAAATCTCCAGCCCAGCCAACCCTTTTTAAAGCTGACTGTTTGTTTTCTGTGCTGGGGATCCAACTCAGGACCATGCACTTGCCAGGCAAGCAAGCTGGCTAGTGTTCAGAGCTAGAAAGAACTTGGAAATCCTGTGATCCACCCCTCTCATTTTAGAAATTAAGACATTAATCCCAGAGATGGAAATGACCATACCCAGGCCACACTGCTAGTAAGTAGCAGAACTGTAACAGAGCATTCTTTTCACTTGGGGTAGTAGTGTTTTCCAATACTCTTTGCTGTTTCGTCAGGGGGATTGTGCAGATAAAGTATTGCTCTCTCCATCTGAAACTCAAAATGCAATTAACTCCTTTAGGCAGTATTTGTCTCACTCAGGTATATTTTTGATCCCCTTCTTCTCATATTTTCTTAAAGACACTTTAAGAAAATCTTCTGTGCCTCTAAACATCCACATTCAAATTGTTATTCACAGAACAGCCATAATCTTGACCATTAGACAGAGCTGGACGTAAAAGTTCTCTCCTTGAATTGAGTAAAATAAATTTTAACAATATAAAATAAATCCAGTGGAATAAGTGATTATTTTAAAGATAAAAGTGCAGTTTCACCATGTTTAGGATATTTAGAAAAAGTCAAAATACCCATTTCCTAACTTAAAAGATATTGCTCAAGTTTACTTAGTTTAATGGATGGGCAAATGAACTGCAGCATACATGAATATTCATATAGAGTGTGGGAGAGATTCCTCAAAAAGTTAGCCTTTCCCCACCTCCCTCAATGCAACCCTAGGGCAAATAGCAGCTGACCTTTCAAAGTTATGTTTGTAAAAACATACCAGAACCCCCAAGATGTTTTTATTTTCTCTGCTAAAATAGCTCAAGAAAGTGCGAACATTACTGTTCGTAGACTGATTTGAGAATGACTTCAAAGTAAGGAGCTGTTTACTGAAACATTTTAATGCAATAGTAATTAATACAATGTTGATTTCAGTACATGGTAATTAACACCTACTGTGTGTACTTTTAAATGCTGGCACACTGTTGTTTTGGAATAATTCTTTTAATAGATTACATATGTAGAATTATACTAATATCAAATTTTGCCATGTGAAAAATAAAAATGTCTTAAAGTTCTGTTGCTCCTCATACTGGCAGAGGAGAAATGGAAGTTTTTAACCTTCTGAGTATTGTTTTTTTATGACTTTTTAAAAGTTTTCCTCTCCTTTGGATTTTATTGTGTAGTAGAAGGTTGAGTATCTTTTATCTCAAATGCTTGGGGGCAGAGCTCTTTCATATTTGAGATTTTTTTAACGAAAATTAGGATATTTGCATTAAATATAACGGAGTATTTTGAAGATGGGATCCAACTCTAAAGATTTGTTTCATGTGTGGATGTAGCCTGAAGACGAATTTGAATTCTATATTTACTGTAACTGGATTTTCACTACAACCTTTCAGATGAGTTGCATGTTGGACCTCAAAAATTTCTTAATATTGAAGATTTCAGATTTTAGATTTTGAGAGTAGGGATGTTCAGCCTGTACTTGTACTTTTGAGACAGCAGAAGTTGAAACCATGACCTTCTCAACGAGCAGCATTACCATCCCTTCTTATTTTTATTTTAAGGCAACATCTTGCTCAATTCCCCAAGGTGACCCTAAAACTTGTGATCCATAGCTTCTTGAGTACTTGGGATTGTAGGCACGCACCACAACACCTGGCATCAACCTATACTTTTAAGAGACATTCATATATGTTTATCTCATTTAATTCTCCCAAATACCCAGCATGATAAATTTTACTTTCAGTGTATAGACAAGGTACAGCAATATTAAAGATTATCTTGCTAGTAAGTGGCACAGACAAAATAGAGCTATAACTTTCAGATTGTGTTATTTTCATCTACTGATCCAGCTGCCTGCTTCTTATACAGACTGTTTCTATGTTTTCATCCTGATATTCAAACCATACTATAATACTTTGTCCTTTTTTTTTTGCTTTTTGAGACAGGGTCTGGCTTTGTAATTCAGGCTGGCCCTGAGCTCACTATGGTGCCCAGGCAAGCCGCCGCAAACTCAGCAATCTTCCTGTCTCTGCCTCCCGAGTGCTGGGATTACAGGCGTGAGCCACCACATCGGGCACTGTGGTATGTGGTGTTGATTGTTGCTGGGCGTGTCTCCACGCCCAGCGTTATATGTGGTTACCGGGGATCGAACTCAGGTCCTTCCGCTTGCGAGGCAGGCGCCGGAACCACTGAGCTAACCCTCCTGCCCTATACTTTGTCTTTACTTATAGTTCTTTGCTCATTCCTTGAGATCCAAAATATTTTAAGATCTTTCATTCATCTTTATCATTAGATCTTTATGCATATGTCCATCTCTTTATCATTATTTTTACTGCTTTATTCTTTTTCAGGTTTTTCTGAACTTGAATTGTCTGGTACCTTAGGGTATTAGCCTTCTTGAGAGTTGTCATATTTGAATATTAATATTTGAACTTTTGTCATTATTTTGAAATTAGTGGATATATACTTACCTACTCTAAGAAATTAATAGTAGCATTGTACTTCAGATTTTTTATTTTAAAGTAGTAAACATGTGGTGTTGTATGAGAGTTGTGCTGGAATTTTTTTTTAAAACCTTTTTCCTTGGTGCTGCTCAGTGTTTATGATATAATTTCTACAATTCTGATGGTTAGTCCAGGTAGAGACTCTCCATATTAAGAACTGTGATTGAGCCACAGAAGGGTGATGACCAACAAGTTAAGTTTAGAAATGTGGTAGCCAGTATTAAAGTTGGCTTGGAGTAGGACTGGGGCAACTGTTGAGGTAACAGTACTACTACTTAAAATAGTAGCAAACAAAAGGAGATAGACTGAAGAAATAGGATCAGTAATATTTATTAGTAATTATCTGTATTGCAGGCAAGCAAAAGACAGATCAAGGATGTCTATGAGGTTCAGTGGTGTTAGGGGCTCAGGGTAGAGATTTTCAGCTCAGATCCTCCCCTAGTTTCCCCTGGGTTCCCACTGTGGTTTCTGTGTACACATCAGGGAACAAGAGTGAGATGGTCAAATTGTCACTAGCAGAGCCTGCCAATCACTTACTGGTAAAAATAACATGGGCCATGTCTGGTACAGTTCCTTCCCATCTAGGACAGTTTTCATTTTTTCCCAGAGGAATGTTTGAGAAGAGAGGAAGTGAGAACAGGCATTCATCTAGATACCTCTGTCTCAATAAGCTTACCATAAGAAGGCGGGAGAGACAGGAGAGTGAAGACCCTAAGAGGAGTGCTTACTATGGAGAAAAGCCATTGCTGATTACTGTGGGTAGAACGCTGTTCTTACCTTACCACAGGGTACTTAGGTACTTGTTTAATTCTCACAACTACTCAAGGAGGCTGAGATTTAGCTCAGTGGCAGCCTGCCTGCCTAACAAGTGCAAGGTCCTAAGTTTGATCCCCAGTGCTGGAAAAAAAACGCATGGTAGGAATATACTAAAGGGAAATTTTAAATATTGAAAAATGGAAAGAAGGAGAGAAAAGAAAGTGAAAGTATTCTAAGAATCCCATTTCATTGAGGAGATAACTACTTGAAGGAGTATGTTCTATTGTTACAGTTTTCCTGATTAGGAAAGATGTACAGAGATATGTGCAAAATTACCAAGATTTCCTAGTGGCCAAAGTGATAAGAGGAAAAAGTGAGAAGAGGAGAAAGGCCTCAAGAGCAGGCTCCACTTTGTTGCTTGAAATTGGAAATGACAGAGTTTGTTATTTAGAACATGGACCAGTGGGACACAGTAACTTGTCAGTAAAACATGAACTCATCAATGTCTCAAATTTGGATCACATAGCTTAGTGTTACATTTTCCTGTAGTGTGCAGCGTTAGGAAGTTTGAGTGAGGGGCAGAAATAGAGAGAAGAGACCAAAGAATTCTCCCTTTCTGTGTGTTTTGTGTAATCTGCTGGATGATGCTACTACTAATTGAGTATATGCAGGCAAAGGAAATAGTTTGTGGAAATGTAGAATTAACATGTAGAATTTGTAGGTGAGGATAAGATGGAAATTCAGGGTTAGGATTTTTAAAGAATGATCTTGACTAAAACTAGTTTGGGAGACATTGAATAAATAGGTTTGTCCCTTCAAACTGCTTTCAAGGACCTTTGTATTTTTATAGCATTAGTCTGGCTCCTGGGGCATGATGTTTCTACCTCATTAACTGCAGTTGAGTGTGCAGCACAAAGTGAGAGATTCACTGCAGTATTTAGTCACCTATTTGATGATCTGTTCTCTGCTGGATTCTTAGAACAGAAAGAACGGCATGTCAAAATTTACTGACTGTAAGGTTACTTGATCCAAAGAACTTCCCACTTTTTGTTAAGTCCATTTCTTTTTATCTTTGTGTAAAACATACATAGCATGCAAATTAGTGTTTTAACCATTTCCAAGTGTACTAGTTAGGTCCATTTGCTTTTTTTTAAAATTGATTTTATTGGTACATTATATATACATTATGATTACATTCAACATTGAGAATATATACCAGTACATGACACATCTCGATTCTCAATTTTTACCATTCCCCTGCCCTCCCTACAACTAACCCCCTGCTCTCTCTATATATAAACTTTGTTTCCTTTTTTTTTTTTCTTTTTTTTCTGAGACAGGGTCTCGCTTTGTAGTTCAGGCTGGCCCTGAGCTCACTATGTAGCCCAGGCAAGCCTGGAACTCGGCAATCCTTCTGCCTCTGCCTCCTGAGTGCTGGGATTACAGGCATGAGCCACCATGCCTGGGTTTTGTTTCCTTTTTTTAACCATCAAACTTTTTCTTTCCCTTCTTTATTTACCCCTACTACTTCTTTTCCCCGTTTGTTCTTAACTTGCTATTTTCTTTTATGGTATTGGGGAATTTAGGACCTTGTGCTTATGAGGCATATGCTGGAACCATTGAGCTAAATCTTCAGCTCTCTTAATTTATTCTTACCTTTTTTCCCCTTAGTTACTACAGTAACCTAAACAGTTTATGCTTCTCCTTGCAAGTATGCTTTTTTCTTTTTCTTTTTTTTTTTGAGACAGGGTCTCACTGTAGCCCAGGCAAGCCTGAACTCAGCAATCCCCCTGTCTCGGCCTCCTGAGTGCTGGGATTTCAGGCGTGAGCCACCACACCTGGCACTGTGGTATGTGTTATTGATTGCTGGTGGGCCTGAGTCACCACACCCAGCATTGTATGTGGTTACTGGAATCAAACTCAGGGCCTTAAGCTTGGCAGGCAGGTGCTGGAACCACTGAGCTAAATCTCCGGCCCACAAGTATGCTTTTTACAATCTTGCTGTGTATCACTTTTCCCTTAGAGTCATAAAATTTTGGAGGAAGAATGGCCTGAGAGATTAACCTAGCCCAATCCTTTAGGGCAATAAAGAAGTAGGTTCAGAGAATTCTGTTACCTTCCTAGGATCGTGAGGCATATTTGAGGCAAAGCCAGATCAGTTCTCAGTATTCTCATCCATGGATTTTGTTGTCGTTGTTGATTGTTTCTTTTCTTTTTAAAATTTATTTCTTTATTTTAGGGGTTTTTTTTCTTTTTTTCTTTTTTGAGACAGGATCTTGCTTTGTAGTTCAGGCTGGCCCTGAATTCACTATGTAGCCCAGACTAGCTTCATACTCACAGCAGTCCTCCTGCTTGAGTGCTGGGATTACAGTTGTGAGCCACCACAACTGGCATTGTGGTATGTAGTACCAGGGATCAAACTCAGGACTTTGCACTGGCCAGGCAGAAGCCAGAACCACTGAGCTAAAATCCCCGCCTCGTTTATTTCCTTTGTTTTAGCTGTCCATCAAACTTGAACTTTTCTGCTTTTACCCCTTCATGCCCCATTATTTTGAAATGTTTCCATCCTTTTAGGATCTTTCAGGGTAAGCCCTGCATTTGTATACACTCACTAAATGTTTAGTGAGTAGATGTTTTCTAGATTTTAAATATTTTATTTTCATCTCCTTTCCTTATTTTAGAGCAATGTGTTCCATTAAACCTTCAGGGAATCCAGAATTTTGGCACACTGACACAATATTTATTTTCTGTTTGTTTGTTTTTTGGTTGATATAAACATTCCACAGCAAGCCTACTAATCTTATGTGTTGGGTCCTAATATTTTCTTTCAGAATTCTCAAAAAAGAAGGAATGTTACCCTAAGCTGTTACAAATCAGTTATCAGAAGATTGACCCCAAGCATGATTGAGATGTCTTGTATATAGAGATGAATGAGATTGTGTTTGAGAAAAAGATTGCCAAGATATGTTTTAATTAATCCCTGGGAAATGGCTATCACCATTATTCAGTCCATCCCCATCTTTTTATTTTCAAACTTTTGGTCACATTCATACACTTCAGCACTTCACATCTTCAAAATGTTGATGTCTCCACCAAAAGGCCATCTTCCTTGACATTTGCTTGCTCTAGTTATGAAATTCAAACATGCTGGTGAAATAAAAATGTGTCTTAGTTTACGATTAATCATGAATTAAATTAAACCAAATCTGTTAAATAGAACTAGACTTTATGATAGTGGGACAAAATAAGTGTAGGTTCTTATTTAGCACATTGTCTCTTTCTCACCTAGGCAATGAGTGCTTGCTTACTACTTGCCAGGTCTTGCCCGTCATCCATTGTCCCTCTATACTCTTATCTGAGTTGAGTCACCTGTTTGTGAGTGGCTTTTCCTGCTTTTCTTTTCTCCTTTACAGTGTTAGGGCTGAAAGCAATTCAGTAGCTTTAAGATTTTAGCTGTGGTTCTCCTCCTTACTAATAGGCTTACCTTCTCACTAGAGATTACTTCCTACTCCATCTTTGTAAGAGCTTTCTTCATTGTCCTTATCATTTGCTTCATTAATGCAATTTCCTTCTCTATGTGGATCCATTAAATTATTGATTGTACTTAGCAAAGTTTTCTCACCCTTTTTGATCTTATGTACTGAAGTTTTTTCTCTGCTTCTGAAACCGTATTGCTGCCTGCATTTGGATTTTAGCATTTTCCTTTTTAAGGAGATTGTAAATTTAATTACATTTGGCCTAGTTCCCCACTAATAGTGCTCACAACATATGGAAAGTCCCTAGGATAATAGTGATGGTTTCTTCCTATCTTATTAGCTTACTATTTTCCTTTCTTCCTCCTACAGCCTCTCACCCTCTCTAATGTATCTATGTGAAATGTACCTATGTGAAATTTGTCAGTGTCCAATTTTAGCATACATATGTGACATTTATAATTTATACTCTTCCTGTATCCCAGATGGATAGGAGGTAGCTTATGATAAAGAAAATTATTCACATGTCCAACTGTTAAAAACAGTCAGGAAGCCAGAAACTGTTTAAAGGAATTGGTAATACAATGTACTTATCAAACATAAGAAAAAATTTCTTTGAAGAATGAAAGAAGAACATAACCTTTTAATTATGGAACAGCTCTGCTATTCTGTACTAGTAATGAAAGAAAATTGTAATTGTGGTCTGGAAATATTTTTTGTATAGTGACAGAATTACTGATGTGGTTTCTCACTTTGATCTCCCAGAAATTTTGTTATAAAATAGAAAAATTAAAGGTTTTTTTTGGGAGAATGTTTAGTCTTCAATTACCATTGCTAACTTTTTTAGCCAGACTTGTTCAGGTTTACCACTAACAGCTGCTATTTATTGATCACCTGCCGCATAGAAGACATTCAGCTAGGAATCAGATACAAATTATCTCATTTAGTCTTCATCATTAGGCATTGAGATAGATGGGGTTCCTATGTCTTAGAGAAGTGGGAACAAACTGAGCAGTAATTGGATCAAAGTTGCACAGGTAATAAGTGGTAAGAGTTTGAATCCAGGCCTTACTGAACATTAAGTCCATTCTCTTTCTATTACTCTGTGATGTTTCCTATTAAATATATTAGAAAGTATATTAGTCCATCTTCCATTACTGTAACAAATACCTGAGCTAGTGAATTTGGAAGAGAAATGGTTTATTTGACTTTTGGAGGTTTCAGAATGTGATTAATTGGCCCTATTGCTTTTGGTCCTGGAACGATACATTGTGATAAAAGCACATGATAGAGCAAAAAACACTCACTTCATAACTGAAAAGCCAAAGGGAGGAAAAGGGTGGAGTTGGGATTCCACATCACCCTAGAGGGACATGTTCTCACCATCCTAAACACCTCCCACTAGGTCTACCTATGTAAGGTTCTGCTACCTTCTATAATACTATGGTCTGAAGACCAAGGCTATATGACACAGGGGTCTTTGGGGGACATTCCAGATCCAAAGTATGGCAGAAAGTTAGGATTAAAACTTCCTAATATTTATCTCTCCTTTCAGGTTTTGCTAGTGCAAATTTTCCTACTTGGGAGTTCAAGCATATTTTTGTTTTTTGTGGGTTTTTTTTTTTTTTTTTTTTGAGACAGGGTCTCGCTTTGTAGTTCAGGCTGGCTCTGAGCTCACTATGTAGCCCAGGCAAGCCTTGAACTCAGCAATCCTCCTGTCTCTGCCTCCCAAGTGCTGGGATTACAGGCATGAGCCACCACACCCAGTGAGCATATTTTTAAAAAAATTTTTATTTTTATTGACACACTGTATATACACGTTGTGATCACACTCAATATTGGGAATTTGTATCAGTACATGACACAATTTAATTCTCATTTTTTCCTGTTCCCCTACCCACCCCACAACCCTCCACCCCCCAAATACATAAGCTTTGTTTCCCCTTTTTTTTAGTTGAATTCTTTATTGGTACAATTTATATACATCTCACAATCACACATAACATTGGGGAATTTGCACCAATATATGACACAAGTTAATTCTCATTTTTACCCATATCCCTACCCATCCCACCTCCCCATCCCCTATATACATGCTCTTTTATTTTCTTTCAGAATCATATTTATTCCTTCCCCTCATTGCATTCCCACACCAAATTTCCTTTGGAAATTTCCCATTCTGCGAAAGCTGTCATACTTTCTAGAGCTCATTTGCATCTACAGGTGCTTATATCAAAGAGAAGATCTGGCCGGGCGCGGTGGCTCACGTCTGTAATCCCAGCACTCGGGAGGCAGAGGCAGGAGGATTGCTGAGTTCAAGGCTTGCCTGGGCTGCATAGTGAGCTCAGAGCCAGCCTGAACTACAGAGCGAGACCCTGTCTCAAAAAAAAAAAAAAAGATCTGGTATTTGCCTGTATTATTTTCTCTAGCTCTGTGAAGTATAGCATTGGAATTTCAATTGGAATTGCATTGAATCTGTATAGTAGTTATAGAGTATAACCATTTTGACGATGTTGGTTCTCCCTACCCAGGAACAAGGGATATCTTTCCACTTTCTGATCTCCTTTTCTATCTCTGTTTCTCTTTTTTATTACCATCACATTTTTTCTTTATCTCTCATTACTCCTCCACCATATTTTCCTTTGCATATTTTCTATTTCAAAATATCCATTGTATATTCTAGAACTTATTAACATCTTCAATTTCTCATACCAGAGAACAGATACAATTTTAAAATGGTACATTGGTTTGGTTTACATGCGTTGGGTTGAAATTTGGAAGTGGTACGAGTGCCCCACACTGTCTTTGAAGGAGTCAGGAGGAGGAGGGGTAACAAGGGAGTGTGAATGAGGGAGGACTGTTTATGCAGGAGCCTCCTTTCTGCTGACCCTGGTCTTCAAGTTAGCTGTTGCTTTGAGACAGAAGAGTACTAACATTTATTGAGGTATATAATTTACTTGTACTGTCTCATGTGTGTACAGAGGCTGTGCAAGTGGATTTAACCCCAATGCTAAAGCACAGAGCCATAAGCAAGTGGGTCCAAGGTCACAGAAGCAGAAAATGGAGTCATCAGATTCCGCTGCACACACAGGATTATCTGAAACCAATCCCATAGTTTCACAAAGTGTAGTTATAGTTAGTTGTAAGGAGCTCTACTGACCAGACCTACACTCTTCCCTCTCACTTTTCTTACCTGCGCAATGAAAGTAGAGGGGTTGTTTACAAAACGCGTTTGGCTTTTTAGGTAAGTATACTTGAGGGTGAAATGCTATTCTCTGAGGAACTGCAGGTTAGTGTAGCATTCACCACTGCTGCCTGGGTGTCAGTAGCACTGTTTTGGGTAAGAACTACTGTGATAGCCGGCTGTGATCAGTTAAACAGTGATAATCTCTGTGTTTTTAGTTACTTTATTGAAAATGAAAACTCACCCTTTAAAGACTGCCCTGCACAACACTTCTTAACCTCAATCTTTCCCGCCAGTCCAGTTTCTCAGTTGTGATTCACCTTATTTCTGTTCCTAATGCCCAGTAACCTGAGATCGAGTATTGCCTTGCATTGCTTTATTTTGGTGAGACCCTCCTTGACTTTGCAAGTGTGGTGTGATCTTGAAGTATCCACCATTTCCCTCTGCCACGGAGATGAACAGATTCCCAGGAAATGAAATGACCTCTGCAGCACACAAAGCGAGTTCCTTGCTTACTCTCCTTCAAGCTTCAGAATTAAGAGCAAGGCAGTGCTTCATGATGTAATTCTTTGGCTTGTATACAGCTTTATTGCAGGGAGGAAACAAAAGTGTTGTGTGCACTGAAGTGATAATGATTCCAAACCAGCATACCTATTGTTCTTTGGATTTTTTTTTCTTCTAGCCTCTGCTGTTGTTCATGTAACAAAATCTCTTCACAAGCAAATAAAACTTAAGACTGAAGAAAGCTGGGGTTGATTTGATGCTCTGATCTCTACTGCTTTCAGTGGACTTAGATAATTTATTTAATATCTCTGGGCCTCAGTTTCCTTACCATGAGCATTAGAGGTCATATATGCTAAGCACCTAGTACAGAGGCTGGCACAGAACAGGTGCTCAATATAGAGAAGCTGCTGTTAAAATTAGTATAAAATGTAAAATCTATCATGTGGTCTGAAAGCTTGGGACTGTTTTGTTATAGTAGTAAATAGTATCTCCCTGTGGACTTCTTTGTGCTGCTCACATGCAGTCCCGGGAAAACAGTGGAATAGTGTTCACAATAAGGAAAGATAGCTCTTTGTTCCCTTCAACAGACAAATGAAACTCATTATTGTATCAAGTAGTGACTGTTGCTATTGAAAATGGTTTATTTGTGTGTTTTTTTTCTGTTTCTTTCCTAGGGATTTATTTGTGGCTTTTCAGTAGCAACAGGTGCAGCAGCGAGACTAGTGTCAGGATACGACAGCTATGGAAATATCTGTGGGCAGAAAAATGCAAAGTTGGAAGCAATACCAAACAGTGGCATGGACCACACCCACCGGAAGTGAGTAGACTGTTGCTGAATGTTGACCACTATGGAAACTTTGAAGGAGGCAGAGAAAATTCTGCTTTCTGTACTACTTTAAAGATAGTATTTACTGATTATTTTTATATGACTTCTGTTGGTGTTTTTTGTTTGTGTCTTTTGAACTGTATACTTGAATCGTTCCTGTTTTCTTTGAACAAATACATTTTCCAGAAAACAAAATTAGCTACCCTCTTAAATGGGCTACCCTGAGGTTTTAATGGTAAAGGCTTGATTTAGGAGGATTTCTTTTCTACTCTGTTTTCCCATTAACCTTCAGGTATGCACTAAATTTTAACCCAGAAACTGACATAGTATTTTCTTACTACAATTATATGTGATGGGAGACAGAGGGATGGTAATGGATATTGGAACATTAGAGTCACAAAGTAACACTCTGTGATTCATCATTTATAAGTACATATCAATTCCCAGTTTTATAGAAGATACATTTTCCTTGTCAGACTGAAAAATTTGTTTTGGGTTCTCAGTATTTATCTTGGATTCCATGAAATTCCTGACTTAATTGTTTTTTCTTCAAGTGAGCTTCTTTTTAATGTCTATGGAGGAAATACATTCATATAATATCTTTTATGTACAATGCCAATGTAATTGTTGAAACTGTATAGTCATGCTCCATCAAACTTTCTTAGAATATTTTAAGTACCAGATGATATCTTCAGAATTAACACAATTAACTTTAAGTTTATAATAAACAAAATTTCAAATAACAATGATGAATATCTGTGTAGTCTGTCATAGTGACAGGCATGTAGCTCCCTGTACCAGAGGGAGGTGTAACAGAGGCTTAGAGAGACAGAAGGAACTTTCCCAGGTTCGCATGGCTGCTGGGTACCAGCCCATCCTAGAGAGACTCCTTGCTTCTCTCTTGATGTGCACCTGCATCCCTCCAAATAAGGGATAATCAGATAGTTAGTAGTTTGCAGCGTTGTTTCACTTCCTTTATGATTATCTCATGAAATTAACAGGGTTTAAATTTCATGTTATTCCTTATAGCAAGACTATGTATATCTTTTTTGTTTACTCTTCATTTTGAAATAGTTTTGGACTCGGGTTGTAAAAATAGAGTTTTGTATCTTTTCTTTTTTTTAGGTAGTAGCTATGCTACAAAATATTGTTTAACTTCTTTATGCTGTTGAAATATTATTTACATAATTGAGATATGAGACAAAGGTCCAGCATTCACATATATTATAATCATCTTTATGGTTTTCTTTATAACTTGCTAATGACTTTAAGCATATCCTCATCCTAAGGTTTCTTTAAGTGCCACTCTTGACATTTAACCTTATAGTGGTTCAGGCCAGTGAAGCAATTCTTGGATTCTTGGATTATTGTTTGCATACTCAGGACTCTTCCAAAGAGGAACTGCATATTACTCTGAGAAAATGGTTATTTTTCTCTGCCTTATATTAGCATAGTTGAAAGCCATTCTTATATAAGGAGAATACTTTCCCAGGTATAGTGATTCTTTACGTTTAAAATTTATTTCTGATTCTACTTCATTTTTGCCCCAGAAGCTTTTTAGGGCTAACTCATTTGCATGTAAGTGATAATCATTTTTAGTAAATATTCTATTTTGAACATACTTTTTTAGGTAAGTCTATGTTTGGATTTGGATGGCTACAGTCTTTGTTACTATTTTCTTTATTTCATCTTTTTTCTCTTATCAAATACATTGGCTTTCTTCTACATCCATTTCTCTATGTGTTTTTGGCTTCGTTATGAACTCTAGGCTATAGAGTGTTTTCATACCTTCTTTTTTGCTGTTACTTCAACCTGACCTTAATCATTGTCACGAGTCCCTATCTACAGCCCTATTACAGTACTTACTTGGATCTCCATTCATATTTGTTGAATAAGTAAGTGAATGAACCTCTAAAATCTTGGGTGAAAACAGTTCCCTTTTTCCTTCATGAATATTATTTCCCGTATAAGTGAAATTAAAACAAAGCTCCTCCTGTCCTTCAAATAACCACATTCTATTCATTCTCCAGCTCTCAGCGTAATTGTTCTTCCCAGAGAAACTTCCTTTGATCTCACAATTTGAGCAAGATAATAAAAAGTACTTTCTCACTGTATCCTACAATATATGTGATTATATATTTATGTTTTGATAATTTGTACAATGTATGTCTCTCAGTTTGGGGATTAACTCAAGAGATAGAGCTCTTGCTTAGCATGATCCGATCTCTGGGTTCAAGCCCCGCACTGGAGAAGGGGAAAATAAAAGTGTGTGTCTCTCTTATGAGAGGCAGAAAAGCCTGTATCACTCCCTACAATTTCTCCAGGGCCCATCTCAACACCTGGGTCATTGTGGATATTCATTTGTACCAAATAGGTAAATACATTTACTTCAGGAGAGTCCTTCTAATGTATAAATTACTGAATTGAATATCTGAGCATTTTAT
>PVIC010009352.1:16705-36972 GCA_004025085.1 Thryonomys swinderianus
TGGAGACAGGGTCTCGCTTTGTAGTTCAGGCTGGCCCTGAGCTCACTATGGTGCCCAGGCAAGCCGCCGCGAACTCAGCAATCCTCCTGTCTCAGCCTCCCGAGTGCTGGGATGACAGGCGTGAGCCACCACGTCCGGCATTGTGGTATGCGGTGTTGATTGTTGGTGGGCATGTCTCCACACCCAGCATTATATGTGGGTACCCGGGATCGAACTCAGGACCTTGCGCTTGCAAGGCAGGCGCCGGAACCACTGAGCTAACCCTCCGGCCCTAGAAATATATTTCTATATATTTCTGTATATATATTCCCACTAACAGTGTCTGAAATTACTTTATCTTTGCTAGTATTATTAGTGGGTTTTTTCCCCACTAATGTATCGACCAAAGAATGGTGCTTGATAGTCTTAATTTGCACACTTTGATTATTTATGATTATGAACACTTTTTCCTGTACATGTTAGTCTTGCAGGAAGACTGTTGCACTAGCATGTCTGTTCTTGGTCTTCTTATCTCTAATCTGCTTCATCCTTTAAACTCTGATGAGATTAAATTCTTTAAAATGAGGCTTTACTTTGTTACCTCCTTGCTCCAGAGTCATTCCTTTTGTGCCGCTCTCTATATCAGTGATAGTGAACTGTGCAGAGGTTCAGTGGTGCAAACAGCCTATGTTGGCACCTGTGCTGTGGGTGTGCCACCATGATCTGTAGCAGCAAAGATGAGCCCACTTGGCTCCTTCCGTGTTGGGCCCTCCTCAATCTGCACTCCTTGCACCTGTCTCATCCTCTCTCTGTTCCTCAGGATAGTATTATTATTGTCCATGAGAATCAATTGATTCCATCTCTGTGTTGTTCCTTCTGCTCATCTGCCAATCTAAATCTTTGAAGCACTTAAAATGGGTCTAAAAACTAGTATTTTTTTATGAAGTGTTTCAAAGCTAACCTTATCCCATGTGAACTCTCTTTACTTTGATTACCTAGACCTTCCTATCTCATTCTCATTATTCAATTTTACTCTAGTGACACTGTGTTTTTCATCTGTCTGTATTGATTATTGGTTGCTAGGTAACAATAGTGCCATAAACTTTTTATGGCTTTCCAGGGTATCCATTCCCATGCTCAGGAATCTGGATGTGGCTCACCTGGGTCTTCAGCTTCAGATCCGCTGCCCAGGCTGCATGCCCGTGGAGGCTGGGATTACATCTGAGGTTCAGTGGCAAAGGGTCCCCGTCCAGGCTCATGTGGTTGTTGGCAGTATACAGTTTCCTAAGGCTTATCAGACTGAAAGCCTGGACTTTCTACTGGGACCATCTGGGGCCACCTTTGCTGCCAGCTCCACGTGCCTTTCCACAGCCAGCATATGAGAGCGTCACTAGAGAATGTGGTAGAAACATGGAAGGTGCAGTCCTACCATTATAATCACAGAAGAGATAATTGTCTCTGTGTGCCCCGCTCAAACTCAAGGAAGGGAGATTACACAGGGCTCTGAACCCTGAGAGAAGGCAGAGGAGGGGTGTTTCAGAGTCTGTTTAATTCTGTCCCCTGGAAACTATTATTTTTATAAGTCCTGAGTTTGAGCACCAGCAGCTCCCTAATAAGGACATTTTTAATTGTAGTAAGATTAGAAAGAAAGAGAAATGGAAGGGAGAACACTTTTGACCTATTTTAACCAGAGTGATTCATAAGCCAACATGACTATAGGAATTCCATTTATAGTAAAGACAGTTTTATTTCCTTATCATTCCAATTGTAATGCATTATTTTTCTATATATAATATTTTTGAACTGATAGTATATTTGCTTCAGTAATAAGGGTACATAGGATAATGCAGACATTATTTTATAATATATACAAAAAGCCTTGATTTCAACTATCTTAAGTTGATTTTTAAATTGACTACTTGAGACTTTTAAACTTTTCTGCATAGAAACAGCTGTTACTAAGATTCTAAGGCTGGGTCAACTCAGAAATGCTCATTTATTTTAAAACCAAAATGTGCTAGAGATTAAAGGAATTTAGAGGTTGTTTAATGTGCAACCTCCTTAAAGCACTATATGAAATATTTATAAGTGCCAACTAAAGCCTGAAAAGGAGAATGATTTGCTTTATATGTAGCTGAACTATGGTGGTAGTAATACTCTAGACACGGGTCGGTTCAGAGCTCTTTTCTCACTAGTGGGAAATGGGGTGGTAATAATACAGTAATGCCTCGATTCTTGAACTTAATTCTTCCTACAGTTCTGGTTGCAACCCAAATTGGACAAGAACCTAGTCAAATTCAGCAGTTGGGTTTGATATTGACCTGATGAGGAAATTTGATTTGGTTTTTATTCAGTTTGATTTGTGACCAGAATTGTGGAAAGAATTCATTTCTTGAACTGAGGTACCACTGGTTCTTTTGTCTCTGATTGGCATTTCCAAAACATATGTCTCTTCTGCTTCACTCTAGATTGTCTGACAGTTTTTTGCATTGGTAATGTGTAAGCAGCCTAAGGATGCCTGTGTCACTTTAGACAGAAAATGATAATATTTATTATTATTTTTAAGAAAAAAGGTTCATTTGGCTTACAAGGATCATTTTGGAAGTTGATCCTTTAAAATCAGGCATCTTTATTGGTTCAGCCTCTGGTGAAGGCCTTATGGTAGATGGGATCAAATCATAACAGGAGTGTGTGTTGGGAGCAGATGTAAAAAACAATTATCTCAAAACAGGAAGCCAGAGAAAGCTCTGTTATTTCTAAAATCTTCCCAGGAGGAAGCTGCTTGTCTTCTGTATCAGTTTGGACAAAGCAGGGATGCTCTTAGGATATCTGAATTTCTGAATTAATGAGCTTAAAAGCTGTGCTGGGACAAGTCTAGCTTTTTTGGGGGCCCTTGGGAGGAAGACTGGTGTAAATGTCATGTTTTCTACCCCAAATATTCCTCTTCCTGTGTCCCCAGGATGGGAGTAAGTATGATGAGATAATATTGACTTTTAGTCTGCATTGTTTGTAGTAAAACCAGATGAGGGTATGGAGATGCACTTAGTTGTTTTTATGTAGGTATTGTATCATTATTGGAACTTTGTCCTCCATTCTGCAAAAGAACTCTTCACATAGGTTAGTGTCTGTGCCCTCCATTACTGTCAGAAATTTTCTCAGTGTCTGACTTATCAATATTGATTTTTCTATAGAGGGTCTAAAGATATATTTTCACACACTTCTAATTTTCTTTTTTCCTAAGGAAGCTGTTTCAAGTATCAATCATTGTTAAAGGCTCTGTATCCCTAAAGTGCTTTTCAAATTTCCAGTAATCTGTGTTAGCAGATAGAAAGGAACTAGAAGTCTGAGGAGGGTGATGGCAGCCATATATGTACAATCTACAAGTCATTTTATTTAACACTTTTTCAGTTTTTTGTGTTACCTTTGGCAGAGTATCAAATGAAGGAAAAATTAGACTGTGAATTTTGCTTCTTTTAATTGTTCTAATTCTCACTGTAAGCTCACAGTTTATAATGTTTGTGCTGGAAGGACCTCAGAGATCCTTGAGTTCCTACATTTTATTAGTAAAAAATGACACTGGGACATACGAGCAACTTGATGAAGGTATGTGTAGTTAACAGTTGTCCCTCTTTGTGCTTGGAGGAATGGTTCTGGACCCCCCCCCCCACATGAACACATGCACATGGAAACCAAGATTTGTGAAGATCAAGTCTCTTATATACTTTCTGTAATATTTGCAAATAACAGTGCACATCTTCATGTATAATTTAAATTATTGATGGGTTTCTTATAGTGCCTAATACAATATAAATAGCTATTACACTATTGTTCAGAGAATAATTGTGAGAAAAAAGTCTGTACTTGTTTGGTACTGATGTAGTTTTTTCCCCTAGTATTTTCAGTCTCTGGTTGCTTGAATCCATAGATGTCGAACTCACGCAGATAGAGAAAAGACTCTTAATTGCAGGCTAGCTCTCCCTCCTCATACATAGTGAGCTGTACCATGATTCCCATCCTTTTCATTTTTGGCATTCTTCCCTTTCAGCATTTAAATATTAAGAAAAACTTTTAAGAGAAACCTGGAAAGAAAGGGCCAGGTTATGTAAGTTAATGAAATTATAACTAAACAGACCTTAAAAGGAAATATGGAGGCTTTGAATAATTTGAAGGCAATCTTGTTTGTTTTCATCTTCATCAGATAAAATGTGATATTGAACAGCATTTTTATTCTTTTTTTTTTTTTTTTTTGAGGCAGGGTCTGGTTTTGTAGTTCAGGCTGGCCCTGAGCTCACTATGTAGTTTAGGCAAGCCTCGAACTCAGCAGTCCTCCTTTCTCTGCCTCCCGAATGCTGGGATTACAGGTGTGAGTCACCACGCCCAGCATTGTGGGGTGTGGTACTGATTGCTGGTGGGAGTGAGTCACCATGCCCAATATTATATCATTGTATGTGGTTACCGGAATCGAACCAGGGACCTTGTGTTTGCTAGGCAGGAGCTGGAACCAGTGAGCTAAATCTGCGGCCCAGCATTTTTGTTCTTATTTCATACTTAGACTTCTTTTTTTGCCTTGTATGTTTTAAAAGTATTTATTGAAAAATACCTAGCTTGAAATGGAGGGTGTTAGTTTTTTAGTTTGTTTTATTAACGTAGTATTATGTTAGAGAAGCTCTCCATTTTTATAATCTCTTCATGGACACAGAATAAGACTTCAGTAGTCACTGACTGCAGTTAAAGGTCAGAGTTGTACAGGTTTATTGTGTCTGGTTCAGCCTATGCCATGATTGCTAGCTTATTACAAATTTTTTAAAAGAATTATGCAGGGGACTTGTAGTGATAGTGTACCAAATTGAAGAATGTATTTACTCTTAATTCCTCTCTGGCCTTATTATTTCATGTAACCATATATCTTAAAATTTTACTGTTCTGTGCTCACTTCGGCAGCACATAGACTAAAATTTTACTATTCAATGTCTAAAACATGTCTCTTCATACTAATAGCTGTTTGAAAGAGAAAAAGCATTAGAAAAATACAAATAAAGGGGTACACATAATAATGATTAGAATGAAGCTGGTGAGATTTTGACTAACAGGTAAGCTGTAAGAGCCCAGCTTCTGGTAAGGATGGGATTCTAGTTAAAATGCCAAGCTCAATTCTTCTTGGCTGAGGAACACTGGACTATATAGGCTGGAATGCTTGCAGGCCAGGCTAAAGCTAGGCAAATACTTGAACACACAGGAAGAAGCTCTTGACTCTGTCTCATGGAAATTACAAGGCTTAGTCTTCATTTTAAGAGTGTTCTATCCATCTGCTGTTGAGGAATTCTTCAGAGCCACCCACTAACTCTTCTGCTTCTTCCCACACTTAGGGATAAGTTTGATGAATGCTCCATGTTCTAAAGCTTTGAGGGCTTCAGCATTGATTTGAGGAAAAGCATTCTTTTCTCTGTCTCTTATCAGATATTCTTTCAGCATTAACTTACCACCTCTATCTCTCCTATTTTAGCTTAAAATGAGAAAGTGCAAACTTGATGGAATCTCACATCAACTTGTGTTTGTGGACTTAGTATTCCACAAAAGCACAAGTATTTAGAAATAGTAACATTTATGATATCCTAAACTGAAGCATACTAAATTAGTTGTACAAATATTTTTAAATTTTCATTTTTTTCCCATGGAAAATGCTGAAAGTTGTAAAAGTGATAGTTAAACTTTCAAAAGGCAAATTTATGGTGGCACCTCTGGAAAATATATTTGTCTCTTTTTGTGACTGTACTACTCTTTAGCTTGAACTTTATCTCTTTACAAAGGTAACATCTATACTGCTAGTGTAATTCTACATCTAAGGTAAGACTTGCTATGGATATTACTACTAGCAATTTGAAAGAAAGATCCATCTACAAACTTCTGAAAATGGAAAGGTTGGATTTCAAATGGTTTGCAGATTCTAAATAGGGAAATGAAAAGACACTTAACAGAATTGGATGACATAGACCCAACTCAGCAAGGATGGTGCAGTTGGTGTTTTCTGTGCTTTATGACTAGGTGTGCGTACTTGTCATATCTAAGATTAGACAGCTGATATACATGCTCATTCCAGCACGGGCTGGTTCCAGGATAACTTGATACCTATAAAGACTGTAAAAAAACTTTTGTCATTGTGTATAACCACAGAGATAATGATTTTTGTAATATACTTTAGGTAATAATTAACCATTTCAACTGTAAATTTTATGATCCTTGGTTTGTTACCTTTTATGTTTAGGTATGAGAGTTTTAGAGAACCGACAAGGTACTAGGTCCTTAGTTACTAACACAATTTGCAGGTCTACAGGTCCACAAGACCACCTTGAGGTTCAAGAATATGTCAGAATTCCCTGAAAGTTGTTACACTAATGCTTAAAATCTGTTACAGAGAAAGAATACTGACTGAAATTAACCAACAAAAAAGAATAAAGAGAAAATATTCCAGCGTTCTCACTCTTGGAGAGTGGGGCAGTATGGAGTCAGAATCCAAGAGTGGGCTAACTAGGGAAACTTGTTCAAGCCCCAGTATTCTGAATTTTTACCCCAAACCCCATTAAATGGCTGACTCAATCTCCAATCTCTAGCCCCAATGGTCAAGCTGATACCAAGTGATAAAAAACATTCAGTGTAAATGACATTGAATGGGGAACCCTCACCCTCAGTGCTATCTAGCATGACCCCACTCTCACCCTAAATCATACTGTAGACTATTAGTCATGACCCAAGACCCAGGTACAAAGACATTTTCATGAAGTTCAAAGATTAACTCTGGAAGTTATGGTCAAAGTCCAGATCTCTCTCTCTCTCTCTCTCTCTCTCTCTCTCTCTCTCTCTCTCTGAGGATGGTTAAATTTTTACTGCACTGGGACTGTAGATTAAGTTGAACTTTGTGAAGTGCATTTTTGAAAAGGAAATTTTAAATACTTTAGAATTTTATTGCGGTCTGACCAAGATACAGTACAATTTAACTCATTTTATGTATGCAGTTTGAATTTTGGTAAGTGTGTATGGTCTTACATCACTCCACACTTCTTTCATCCCTGAAAAATTATTTTGTAGTCAGTCCTGGCTCCCATCCTTTTTCCCAGGTAACCAACAATCTGGTTTTTGTCAGTATAGTTTTGCTTTTCTGGAATGTTCAGTATGTTGAATCTTACAATATGCAATGTTTTGGTTTTGCCTTTTTTATACATAGCATAGTAATGTCATTGAGTTTTATTCATGTTTAAATATATCACCTGTTTAAACTGCTCACCTGTATTCCTTTGTATGATTATAATGCATTTTTATTTGTACATCCTTTTAAAAATATTCAGATTACTTCTGTATATGAATTATTTTTTCACTGTTGTGAATAATACTGCTTTGAAAACTTGTGTTTATGATTTTGTGGGAACAAATATTTCATTACTCTTGGGCACATATCTAGGATTGGTGTTGCTGAGTCATATGGGGAGAATATATTTAAATGTGTGAGAAATTGTCCAACTTTTGTCAAATGGTCACACCATTTTGCATTTGCACTAGAAGGAAGGAGATTTGTAGTTCCTTTACCTTCTCACCTATATTTTGTATTATCTGTCTTTTATTTTTAGCTAATCTAGTGGGTGTGGAATCTCATTGTGATTGTAATTCAGCAGTTGTTGGTGACTAATGAGTGTTGAGCATCTTTTTAAGTACTGATTGACCATTCATTCTCTTTTGTGAAGTATCGTTTCTGCATGTATTTTAAAACAACTAGTTTCTCCTAATGAATTACAAGAGTTCCCTGTAAAACCTAGATTCAGGTATATATTTTGCAAATATTTAATATGTGATTTATTGTTTTTATTTTTGTTTTTTTTTTTTGAGACAGGGTCTCGCTTTGTAGTTTAGGCTGGCCCTGAGCTCACTTTGTAGCCCAGGCAAGCTGCCGCGAACTCAGCAATCCTCCTGTCTCTACCTCCTGAGTACTGGGATTACAGGCGTGAGCCACCACGCCTGGCACTGTGGTGTGTGGTATTGATTGCTGGTGGGCGTGAGTCACCACGCCCAGCATTCTATGTAGTTACGGGATCTAATTCAGGACCTTGAGTTTGCAAGGCAGGTGCTGGAACCACTGAGCTAAATCTACGGCCCTGTTTTCTTTTTTTGAGACAGGTCTTCACTGTACAATTCAGGCTGACCTTGAACTCACTGTGTAGCCAAGGCTGGCCTTGAACTTGCAGAGATCCTCTTGCTGCCTCCCAAATGCTGGGATTGCAGGCATGAGCTACCACAGTGAGCTTCCTTTTGTTTTTTAATGGCATCTCTTGATGAGGAACAAGTTTTTAATTTTTATGAAGTCAACTTTATTTTTATTAATGGTCCATGCTTTTTATGTTCTGTGTAAAAAAGTATGGCCACAAAGAATTTTTTCTGTTACAGTTATTTTATTGTACTCATGTTTTTGTCTGTGATCCATTTTTGTTACTGGGATTTGTGAAGAAAAACTCAAGATTTATCTCTTCCAAACTCTCATAGAAAATTATAGTTATTCTAGTAGCATTTATTGAAAATACTGTCTCCATCATTGAATTATTGTGGCTCCCTTGTTGAAAATAGATTTTAGGTTTCAGGGAGGAAAGAGTCCTATTAAGGGTAGCTACCAATATTATAGAGAAATAGAAATCTTACGCTTCAGATTTTAAAATTGGGTGTCATGTTTTTATACTGTTGTTTCAAATACTTGGTTGCAACAATCATGTAAAAGAGATAAATGGAATAAGTGTAGATCATTAGAGAGAAAAATAATACTATTTACAGTGACAGTGGGTTATAACATGGAATGTTTAGGAGATGATACAAGAACATGTCTTGAAATGAGGTGCTTAAATTATAGACTTTAAAACAGATTCCTAAGTAAATTCAGTCTTTTATTACTATATGGGAAATACAATGAAAAAGGTCAGCATTTAAAAAATATAAGAGGACAAACAAAGTCAAATACAGAGAATGAGAATACTTCAAGAGAAAGAAAACAACGCATAGAAATACGATCTATTCCTGGCATGTAGTCATAATAAAAATGACATTGATAACAGTTAATTTATAGTTAATTACAGTATCAGTTAAGATCCCAATAAGATGTTGAATAAAACTTGACTGATAGTATTATATATCACAGAGTAAAAAGGGGAATGGGAAAAAATAGGAATCAAGATGTATCCTGTACAGGTACAAAATTCCCAATGAAAAATGTGATCATAATATATTCCTAAAATGTACCAATAAACTCAATGTATATTTTTTAAAAAGACAAGCAGAAACTTTGGGGGGTACTTTAAAAAACTTATTCTTGTTCACAAAATAATTTAGAAGGATTGGAATAGTTGCATTTATGTTAGTAGAATGGGAATGAAAGATTAGGAACCCATATAGTAGAAGTGCAGAAAAGATTAGACCAGAAATTGAGACTGACTGTAATTATTGAAGTGAGCATCATATAAGTTGTGAATTTGAAGGCAGAATGAAAACATTATGGGTTTTACCAGATTTTGCAAATCTAAAAGCTAGCCTACCAGATTTTGCAAATCTAAAAGCAACTGTAAGTCACATTCAATGGAATGCATGCAAGATAGTAGGAAATGTTAGGTTTTGTACTATTGTGTGTGCCCTGTATAAAAGGGTAGCTGCTGCTTTATTCTAGCTGAGAGTTGCCATGGGGTAGAATAGCTCATATTACTGATTTTGCAGGAAGATGGACATCATTTGGTGGAAGTAATAGGGACAGTATACAAGATCTGTTGATCTGATTTTTTTTCCTTTTATTTTGAGACAGGTCTCACTTTGTAGTTCAGGATGGCCCGGAGCTTGCTGTGTTGCCCAGGCAAGTTTTGAGGTCAGCAATCCTCCTGCCTCTGCCTCTGAGTGCTGGGATTACAGGTGTGAGCCACCACACCAGGCTTTGTGGTTTGTGGTTTGTGGTAGTGATTGCTGGTGGGTGTGAGCCACCACACTTGGCATTGTCATATGTGTTTACTGGGATCAACCCAGGGATTTTGCACTTGCCAGGCAGGCACCAAACCACTGAGCTAAATCTCTGGCCCTCGATCTGATTCTTTTTTTTTTTTTTTTTTTTGAGACAGGGTCTCGCTTTGTAGGTCAGGCTGGCTCTGAGCTCCCTTTGTAGCCCAGACAAGCCTCGAACTCAGCAATCCTCCTGCCTCTGCCTCCTGAGTGCTGGGATGACAGGTGCGAGCCACCACACCTGGCACTGTGGTATGTGGTGCTGATTGCTGGTTGATTGTTGGTGGTCGTGAGTCACCACGCCCAGCATTGTATGTGGTTACCGGGATCGAACTCAGGACCTTGCGCTTGCGAGGCAAGCGCCGGAACCACTAAGCTAAATCTCCGGCCCTCAATCTGATTCTTAAATGTTGGCATTTAGTGTACTGGTCACAATAAGCATGTGGGAATGAGAGGATTCTTCTTCATTGAGTGAAGATTGCATGTATAGTTCTCATCGCCAGATTAATAATTGTGTACTTTAGAAGCAAACAGAAAGAGTTTTGTTGTTCTAGCTAAAACTTGTTCCAAAGTACATCAGTGAGACTACCTAAATGTCAGACTAGCAATAGGATGGGGTGGCTCGATGACAGAGCACCTACCTAGCATGCTTGAAGCCCTGGGATTCAGTCTTCAGCAACCTCCTGCAAAAAAACCAGAATTCAAACTAAATTATAAATTAAAAAGGGGTTAGTAACAATGATGGCAAAAAAAAAATAGAGAAAATCTAAACCTATAATGGCTTAATAATTGAGAAACCAAGGAAAATAAAACCTGTAACATAAGCTATGTGCTAACAAAAAGTACTAGGTTGAATAATAATCAGAAAAAAGATACATTTAGGTCTATTTTAATCTCATACCATGTGAACTAAGTTCCAGGTGAATTAAATATTTTGAAATGAACATTCTACTTTGTTGTGAAGAGATAATTTATACATTGTTGAAGCAATAAAGAAATTAACTAGTGCCAAAGTTGGCATGTTCATTTATGGGGGAAAAAAAAGCTGAGTCTGTTATACAAACAAAAGCAGTACAATAGAAACAATATTTTCAGTTTTTCTATGATGGATGGATTTTTTTCATGTAATTGGGAATGTATCTATAAGGGTAAATCAGACAGAAAACCAAAGACTAGTTTAACTGTAGAAAATAATGATAGTCCTATTCAGTCTAAAGAGCTTTACTTGTAATATGAATGTAATAGTAGTATCCACTTCTTAGATTATTTTGCAGGAATAAATGCAGTTTTATGTATTGCTTAGCACAGTACCTGCCACTCTAAACATTAACTGCTATTTATTGTAGTCATCCTCATTATCATCTTCCAAAAGGCATTTTGAAATTACTTATCAAAGCTTCTTTCCATTTTAATCAAGATGAGAATCACAGCTATTCTAACCAATTTTATAGCTATGTTATCTACAAAGCACTTTCCCATATTCTGTCTCATTGATTCTCACTGTAGTGCTAGGAAGCATTTAAATAGTTCTCAGTGGAAGCTTTCAGGATCCACTCTTCCATAGTCACAGCTTGGTCTTATCATCACTCTTACTGCTTCACCTATAAAATTAGTTCAGATCATTCAAGAATTCTCCCATTCTGGTCAGAAGCTTGTCTTTCCAGTTTGCCCTGATTTTCTTGCAGCCAATCTTTGACCTCCAGCTCTTTGACTTCTATGTTTTCTCATAAGTGATCTTTTTTCTTTTCTCTACTTTTACCCTTTTTTCTTGTAAATATTTTTTCATAAGGTAATGACATTATCTACTGCCTATCTCTGCCTCATTCTGTCTTTCCAACAAATTTAAAAGAATTTTCATGGGCAGAAGATTTGAATGACCATTTCTCCAAAGCATATACATAAATGAATAGGCACATAAATGACAAATGAAAAATATTAACATCATTGGACATCAGGGAAATATAGATCAAAACTACCTCTTCATGTATACTAGACTAAGCTATAAAATGGGCACTTTCAACTTCTGATGAGGATATGGAAAGGTTGGAGCCCCATACATTCCTGATGGACATACAGAGTGATGTAGCTGCTCTCATGAACAGTCTAGCTGTTCCTTAAAATACTAATCTAATGTTATTATATGATTTAGTAATTTGACTCTTGATATCTACTGAGGTCAGCACAAAAACTGGCACCTGAAAATAATTGCAGCATTACTCATAATAACCAAAACAGAAAGATGCCAGTAATGTGCCCTAACTGATAAGTGAATAAATAAAATATGACATATCCATACAGTGGAATATTATTCAGTCTCAGAAAGGGATGAAGTATTCATATATGTTATAGCATGATGAAACTTGAAAGTACTGTATTTAGGAAAAGAAGCCCACTACAAAACACATTTTTTTATTTTTTTTGAGACAGGATCTCGCTTTGTAGTTCAGGCTGGCCCTGAGGCTCACTATGTAACCCAGGCAAGCCTGGAACTCAGCAATCCTCCTGTCTCTGCCTCCCGAGTGCTGGGATTATAGGCATGAGCCACCATGCTCGGCACTGTGGTATGTGGTATTGATTGCTGGTGGGCGTGAGTCACCACGCTTGCGAGGGAGGTGCTGGAACCATTGAGCTAAATCTCTGGCCCCAAAACACATATTTTAACTTCCATTTATCTGAACTATTTTTAACTTCCATTTATCTGAACTATTTAGAACAGACAGAGTTGTAGAAAAAAGATAGCAATTGCATAGGACTAGAGTGGGGTAGGAAATGTAAGAGAATGGAAAATGACTGCACATAGATACAGAGTTTCTTTTTGGAGTGATGAAAATTTTCTGAAGTTAGAATTTATATCTCACAGTGATTCAGTTGAAAAGAAAATATCTTGTCATTTCCTCGTGGTACATATGCTCAGGATGGTTGCTTGAAAAGTTGATTTTCAGAATATATCTTAACTATATAGTATTGACAATGAAATTGACTTGGGGATATTTTCTTTTCCAGTTAACTGGAATAAGAGAACGCCTTTTTAAAATAATACCTCTTGTGAAATCTTCCAAAGGTTTTTTTTAAATTTTCTTGTTTCAGTTCAATAAAAGAAACAATTTGCAGCCAGTGACTCTTAGTTTTTATTCTTGCAATTCTCCATACTTATATAAGGGGAAGACAAATGTAGCAGTAAATAAGAATACCATTTTCTTAGCTTTGTTGTATTTTGCAATGTTAATATACCTTTGGCTCTTCTTTTTCTTTTACTCTTTTTTATTTTTCCTTTACTTTGTTTGGGGCCACAGATAATCTATTCAAAACTGTGAAGTATGAAGTCTTTCTTGAGAAAAATACACATAAATTTGCACATCACATTTTGTGATCACAACTTGCCTATTTACTTTGCTGGTCTCCTGTCCTTCTGGGGTGTTATTATTTATATGGTGATAATTCCAAAAATTCTAAAATCTCTCACTCTGACAATTATCTAGTTCCACTGGGATGCTCTACAAGTATCTCGAATTGTCTGCGGAATATTTCTATTCCTATCTGTCTTAGTTAATTTTTTGCTGCTATAACACAATATGTGAGTTAAGTAAATTATAATAAATAAAAGCTTTTAGCTCACTGTGTTGGGAATTTGTAAGACCAAGACTGAAGGGCTGTATCCTAAAGGGAGGGTTTTCTTATTGTCAAAACATGGCAGAAGTTGTCACATGGAGTAGATGAATAATTATGCTCAAGCACATGCAAGAGGCCAAAATCTATCCTTTTCATCCACAGCCCACTTCCATTAAACTGAGTCCTCTGATAATAACATTCAACATTCCTGAGGCAGTGCCTCCATACTCAGTTACCTCCTGAAGATCACACCTCTTAAAGCCACCACAATTGTAATTAAATTTCAAGGTGTGTTTTTGAAGGGACAAAAGTTCAAACCGTAGTAGGGTCCGTGCAGTACTGGGGTTGTTATGAACACTGCCCAACCTCCTCCACCACTATCTGGACTAAGAATTTTGAAGCTAAATTGCTGCTTTGAACTTGTGTCTTTTCTCCCCTTTACTTTGTAATTTTAGTTAATTATGTATTGCAGTAGGTTAGGTTAGCTTAGTTCGGGTTTTACCAGTTTTGGTGTCCTGGCCTTAGGGTAGCATCATTATAATCTAGCTCTTCCTGGGGGCATTTGGACCCCACCTTAGATGAGATGACTGGATTTCCTTTGCTGGCACTCAGGCCCACAGAAAAGAAAAGGCCTCCTCTTGGCAGAACTCCACTGGGGGTGGAGTGTAGCTCTTTGGGCTCCCAAAGCCTATATTTAGTAGTACCCTAAACCTCTCCTAGATTGTCGTGTTTTTCCTTTTGGTGATTCACTCAGAGCAACGTACTTTATAGTAGAGTCTATAAATTGTAAATGGATAGGAGATAATAATTGGGTAAATGATCACACTCCGTTTTTAGTCCTCTCTGGGGAAGACACGTCAGGAATCACTAAAGCAGAAAGCAACAGAGGGATTTCTCAGCCAGCTTTCCAGCTTTAACACTGCAGTGTTTCCGTCCTGATTAGGGAGGAGAGCAGCCAAATTCGGCAGGAGGCGGCCAGCAGACCCAGAATCTGCTTGCCACCTCTTGCTCCAAAAAGCCTTGCCGCAGAGAGTTGCCATGGCAGCAGGAGGCAGTTTAATGGCAGAGGCTCATCTCTGGTGCAGTGCTCTGTACCCCAGCCATTCCTTCTCTTCAGCCCAAGGGGCTGGTTATACCCAAGATCAGTGTACTGAGGCCATGTGCGGGCATGTTGCCTAATGGAGTGAAGCTGTAAGATCCTCTGGATTCTAACTAAGGACAGCTCCTTCTATCCCTGTGTCTCAGCGCAGAGCTCTTTGATGCCTCACCCTGTGGTCTGACTCTATCAGATTATTTGCACTTACTTAAATATGCTCTTTCATGCTTCTGTGCTTTAGGCATTGCAGTTTCCTCTGCTTAGAGTGCTCGCTTCCCCATCTGTCTGGAAATTTCCTGCTCAGTTTCAAAATATGGTTTACACACTCCCTCTTCCTTCTTAATTATTCCAGTAATCCCTTCTCCTCCATATAAAATTACACTTTCTACTACCATCTCAACCTTGCCACATATCATGGTTTTGAAACATCTTAGTTGTATTTTTGTCTCTTCTGGACTGTGTTTCAAAAACTCTTATATGGATTTGTGTCCAAAGGGCAGGAGTACTCAGTAATTGTTGAATGAATAAAATATTTTCCTGTCATATCATCCTACTTATTTGTTATTATATGAGTGCTGTTACATGTACTATATTGCACGATGTCATGGCACAGTTGTTGAGGCCCGATCATCGTTGTCTGATCTGAGGTGCCAGAGTGGACCTGGTTTAATGGGTCAACCATCAGTCTACCATTCACTTCCCAGTATATTTATCCGCACATTCAAGTTTGAATGAGAAAGAGTAGTACCTGATAATCAGCCTTCCCAAGGTTCAAATCAGTATGACTTTCCCTTAGTTGCCCAACTTCTAAGTCATTCCTCCATTTGCTAAATCAGGCAGTTACAAGAACAGAGCCAAAGACACTTTGTGACTTGGAGTAAATTCTTAGTAAATCTTATTTTCTTTATCTTCTTCTGTCATCAGTGAAGTAAGTGAAAAGGCAAAAGGGTTGCTGTAAACCTCCTCTGGCATCCTGTCGTTCAGCTTCATCTTCTTACCCTGAACACAGGTTTGAAAGTCACCTCCTTCTGTGGCTCTGGTCCGCCTCCCTGAGGTTTGTGCACAGTGTGCCTCCTTTGCCTCATCGCCCTGTTTTCATCTTTGTTGCATCTGCCCTCTTGTTCTCTGTGTACACAGGCCATTTTGCTTAGGTGTTTTTCTTTTTCCTGCCTCTCAGGCATAATTGTATGCCAGAATTTCCATCTGAAAGTGAATTTTTAATCTCTCTCAGTCCCACAGGCTGTCCCAACACTAAAATGTTAGTGTGCCTTTTTTTTTTTTACTGTTCCCTGTATTTACTTTGCATTTTGATCTGAACATTTTTTTCTGACTTACTTTGAAAGCTTGCTTAGGTTATTTTGCAATTCCCTTTGGATCTGTTTTCTCTATGTCGTGTAGTCATGCCATGTGCATGTTGTGTGTGCCAAAGCCTGCAGGTGTCTAGGCTGTTTAGTTTTCAGCGTATTTTTTTCTTACCGCTCTTCATCTTTTCATTCCCACTTTTGTTATTTTATTCATCCAGTTCCTCTAAAGGATGTGAAATTTAGCTAAGCCATTATTTTCAATAGGCATATCTGAAGATGGACTCAAAATGGCAATGAAAACCTTGTATTTAAGTTGATCGATGAATTATCTGTGGTACCGGTTTCCTGTCCTGGAGGGATGGGCACAGAGGCCAGTGTGTGTAACCAGTTACCTGGGAAGCTGTCATAACACCCGTGTGCCCTTTCCTGTGCTCTTCATGTGTCCGGGCAGAGTGAAAATGGGTTGGGATTTGAGGAACCTTTTTTCTTTCACCTTCTCAACTGAAAAACAGTTGAATTTTCAATTGCTTAGGGTACAGCAGCCTCGCTCTTACCTTCAGGAGATGGAAGCAAAGACATTTAACAATACTTGAAACCAGAGGGAGAACCAAAGCCTATGTGTCTCTCTGGCTGTCATCCTGTCTTTATCATGTGCAGATATACCTATGAGAAACTTTAATTTACAAATAAGGCACAGTAAGAAATTAACAGTAAAATTGAATAAATTACAAGAAGACACTCTAATAAACGTTATTGAAAGCTTATGAATGCTTACTTCTGGAATTTTCCTTGTAATATTTTCAAACTTTGATTACAAGTAGCTGAAACCAAGAAAATGAAACTAGATAAAGAGAGACTACTATAATCTAGTCTGCAAATGCCATGCTTATTGAGTTGATTATTTACTTCATTGTAAAAAAAATAAAAAACCTTGCCACATGCAGGGTTTTTTTTAAATTTTTTTTAATTTTTTATTTTTTTTTGAGACAGGAGTCTTGCTTTGTAGTTCAGGCTGGCCCTGAGCTCACTATGTAGGCCAGGCAAGCCTAGAACTCAGCAATCTTCCTGTCTCTGCCTCCCGAGTGCTGGGATGACAAGCGTGAGCCACCACGCCCTGCACTGTGGTATGTGGTATTGATGGCTGGTGGGCGTGAGTTTTCACGCCCAGCATTGTATGTGGTTACTGGGGATGAAACTCAGGACCTTGTGCTTGCTAGGCAGGTGCCAGAACCACTGAGCTAAATCTCTGGCCCCTGCAATTATTTTTTTTAATTAAAACTTAAACTAAGATAAGGATTTATTTACCTAAAAACGTTGCAAATCAATGGGCAAGAAGCTAGATCATCAATTTATGTTTGATAAAAATACTTTTCTTAGTCTATAGTCAGTTAAGTGCTAGAAGGTTAAAAATGTAATTATTTGTAAACATGTTGCCACAGATTAGATAAACTTGAAAATGCTGGAAATAAAATAATCCGAGTTGATCTCAACTAAAACTATTAGTGATAGGGCCGGAGGATTAGCTCAGTGGTTCCAGTGCCTGCCTCACAAGCGCAAGGTCCTGAGTTCGATTCCCGATAACCACATAGAATGCTGGGCATGGTGACTCAACGCCCACCAACCATCAATACCACATACCACAGTGCCTGGCGTGGTGGCTCACGCCTATAATCCCAGCACTCAGGAGGCAGAGGCAGGATTGCTGAGTTCCAGGCTTGCCTGGACTACATAGTGAGCTCAGGGCCAGCCTGAACTACAAAGTGAAACCCTGTCTCAAAAAAAAAAAAAAAACTATTAGTGATATTTGTGGGAAATATTTTGAGAAGAAAGCAGAATGGAACCAGAGTGAAATAGAAGGATTGGGTTTGAATTCATTCTGCAGCATCAGGTTTTCTTTGGCCATGTAGTTAGTCCCTTGGGAGCTCAGTTTTGTCATTATGCCATAGCCATGGCCCCTGTGCACAGAGTTGTGATGATCAGAAGTGGTCACGTGCATGACCTACAGTATGTGCCCAGTTGCTCATTTTTCACATTGTGTGTGTGTGTGTGTGTGTGTGTGTGTGTGTGTGTGTGTGTGGAGAGAGAGGGAGGGAGAGAGAGAGGGAGAGAATTTGTATTTTCTCAGATTGGTGGTAGGGAAGATACAGAATGTAAATGTATATATGCTTGTGGGTATAAATTTCTAAAGACAGTATTTCAATATTTTGTAGAAAGGCCAGGGATGTAGTTCAGTGGCACCTTGCCTGCCTGTCAAGTGCAAAGTCCTGAGTTCTATTCCTGGTACCGAGGGAAAAAATTAAAAAGAAAAGCCGGAATTGGACAGGGCAGGTCTAATCCCTGCTGACGACTGTCAGTATTTTGTAGATTTTTCCAAACCTTGTACAAAAGCTTCTGAAGGTACAGGATTAATGTTACGGGACTGAGTGGTTACTGTAGAGCCCTCTCATTCTCTGGCACTTATTTTCCTTGTGCCAGACCTGTTCTAGAACTCACTTATTTCTCACCAAAGATAATGACCTAACAGTCATAAACACTGCTGTACATATTCTTCCATGAGAGCCAAGTGTTAGCATTGCAATCCTGTTTTATGCCTTAAAAAGTGTTGAGTTTAGTGCCTTATTATCTATTGTAAAATTTGTGAAAGGCAAGTAATTTTCTTAATGATTTAAATCATAAGTATATACTGTATGTTAGGTGCTTTACAATTATCATAACATTACAGCAAACCATGAAATAGGTGATACACAGTTTGACAGATAAAGAAACTGAAGCTCAGAATGATAAATCTATTTTCCAAGCTCAGAGAACTATTAAGAGACAGAAAACCAGAAAGCAGGTGCAGGTAGATCTGGCTAAAGCATGGTGTAAAGCTGGTACTCAGTCATTAGTATAAATCAAAGGAGTATGTTTTGAGCGAAAATAAAGTTAGTGAGGATACTTTGGGCCTTGGATGTTGGCAGGGGCATTTTAAGACTAGTTACACTTTTTCCTGTTTTCAGTTGTTCCACATAATTCTTCACTTTGGGCAGAATAATCAGACAGTACATCTGTCCTCAGGAGGTTATCCCTGATCTAGGTTAGGTGCAGCTACAAGGCCCTGGAAGCTTCTGGCTTGTCTTCCTTTTCCTTAAGCCTGTTTTTCTACTGTCATGTGACTTCAGATATTTCTTGAGGCATTGCTTGTCACAGAGAGCCATACGCTCAGCTCCTAGCCCCAGTTCTACTGCCTCTCACCCCAACACACCACAGTTTTGTGATGATAAAATGAGTTAAAATATATAAAGAGTCAGTACAATGTCTGGTACACAGTGAGTACTCGATGTTGATTAATATTATTCTTATGGTTATTTTTAATAGCATTGTTATTAATGGAGGTGGCAGTGACAGCAGTTGTTGATTTTTACAGGTTTTATGAGATTCTCCTCCAGAATCTGAGTGTTCCCTGTCCAGCATATGGTTCTGTGCCATTCTTTGTGCAAGGTCCCGAGTGTGAACATGCATGATCATCACCTCCTTATCACCAGCCATAGGAGCTGTCTACAGTTTCACTTCCAAACCCCATCTTTTTCCTGGCTTCTTCATATTTCTTTTATCTGTGTAGAACATTAATGGTTTTGTAGTCACTAATAGGGTGACAAATGTATGTATATATAATTTCTTCGGTAGTTTACACTGTATCTTGTACCTACCCATCCTGCTGGTTTCCTGTCCCCTTACGACACTGAATAGTGTGCAGTGTGACTTCATCTCAGAGGCCTCCTTAGTACCCTTCCTGCCCTTGCTCTCTACTTAATTTTTTTCTGTTAACCTTTAATATGTAGTGTCTACACCAGTACATGTATTGATTTTACTTTTTTTTTTTTTTTTGGCCAATCCTTCAGTTGATCATAGCCAATATAGTCCGAAATGATTCCTTTCTGACATTTTAGTTGTATTTCCTGTTGCACATTTGAGTTTAGGAAAGGCTGATGACAGATACTGTGATTCTATAAAATTTTCCATGGACTCCATAGAACTGAGCCCATGGCTAGAGAGTCTTAATTCTTATCTATGTGAAAACATTCCTTCTTACAGTCCCCTCTTTGATCTGTAATAGTCCACTTTGTCTCAGCTGCCTCTATTTGGGCCTCACTTTCGCTTCAGGCAAATGACTACATTTACAATCTTGGTCATCTCTTTTACTTTATCACATTTAAAATATCTATTGTACTGCAATATCTAAATAATCTTTCCCTTTAAAATTAGGAATGTACAAAATATGAGAAGAT